>JAQIVZ010003025.1:0-16391 GCA_034700945.1 Arrhopalites spinosus | reverse complement strand
AGGGCTACAAGAATGCAATGCATTTCATTCTCCTATCTTGTATCCTTTACGCGCTATAATTCATCTCCCGAACCTTTTAAATTATTTTTGGTACATGATTACCCGCCATTTCCCTACTCTAAGCAGTGCAGTGCGTATACGAGAAACATTAAAGTTTTTGGGGAAAGTAAGATTGTGGGCAACGTTTCCCAGGACGAGAAACATTACGCATTATTTCATCAAAAACTCTAATAAATGTGACTATAATCATCATCAAAATCCAACCACCATTATTTACATGAACACATGGATTTATGAAGCATTTAGAAAAATTAAGAAAAAGTAAAAGCATACGAAATTAATTTTGATTTTGACATTGAACGTAACATAACCATTGAAATGGCACCAAAATTTGTGTTTGTTTGAAAAAAAAATTTAAAAAAATTTCGGCTTTGTTTTAATTGTAATAAATTACATAATCTGAACTGTTATGAGATGATACCGTACTTGTGGTTGGTTATTGAATTTTCAACTCTTTCTGTTTGACGGGAAGTCTTAGGGAAAATACCACCATATTCTCTATAAAGAAGAGTAAGTAATAATTCTTTTTTTAACCGGGACACAATTTAATTTTAGACACTTTGATAGCATTTGGAAGATCATATTTAGTGTATTAAATTGGCATAGACCGAATAAATTAAGCAACAGTAAAGATAGGAGTAAATGTGGTGGTGAATAGTGTAGCAAGAATTATATAAAGTACTTAAACTAAGAAGTGTACAACTTAATAATTGTGAAAGGCCGAGTAACAGAAATTCTGTTACAGAATGGAGTTTCCAAACGTGGGGGGCCGGTGCAGTTTCCGTCCGTAAGTCTAAACATTCATTAAATTTAATAATAATATTACGAAGCATACGAGCAAATATTGTTTTTGAAAATTCAGATCTGAAGCCGACGAATCAGTTTGTGGACAACTTGACTTCTTAGCAGTGAAATGTGCATATTGTGGGCTTTTCTTTTGTACGGACCACCTGTCACCAATAACTCACAACTGTCCCAATCGACCTGATAATATTGTTGCTGATGAGTCCAAACCAAAAGAACGCTGGCTTTTCAAGTGTACCTTCCATCTTTGCAGTATCAAGGAGTTGGTTTCCATCCAGTGTCCAAAATGTAATCAACATTTCTGTCTTCAACATCGTCATCCAGATCAGCATGAGTAAATAATATATTTTTATTAAAGATATTTATATAACTTTTCTATCGACCGTTACGTGTAGCGTGAAAGTCATTTCATTATTATAACATTTTATTTTAGGTGTAAAATTGACTTGGAGGATAAGGCCAAATCAAAAAAAGGAGTGAATCCGGCTATGGAACAACAAAACAAAATCAAGGAGCAAATCAGTGAAAAGTTGGATAATGTTAAAGAAAAAGGTGGAACCAAGGGAGCAATGGCATCTAAATTGGCTCTAATGAAATTAAAAGGAAGGGCTGAAGGAGACAAAGCTATTCCACAATCTGAAAGAGTTTACTTCATCATTAGTTGTCCCAATACCGAACAAAATCCCAAACCCTTGGACATATTTATGAGTAAAGTCTGGACAATGGGAAAAATGATTGATGTTGTGGCGAGGAGGGCTAGAATTAAAAATCGAAATAATCAGGCTGATGCTCCAAAGTTACATATATTCAAAGGTGATGTGTGTCTTTCAAATCCTTTCGAGAGAACCATTACTCAACTTATCAATGAAAATATGTTGGAGGATGGTGATGCTATTTCCCTAAAGTACCACAATGTGAATTAAACTTCAGAAGTTAAAAAAATAAATTTCAATTGTTATATGATACACACATAAACTAATATGAACTCGTGTTATAGTATTATTTAAATGCATTTACTTGCTGAATATTATTTCATTCACCACGTAGACAGGCCACGTTATAATGATTTGGTGCATATATCACTAGATTTAAAATTATGCAGTACATCAGAACCTATTTTTAAGTTAGTAAGCATGGACATGTCAAAGTAACTATAAGTGATGTCGATTTAACAATGGAGTTTAATGCTGAATCCAATATAATTTAGTTTTAAGTATTTTTTTCTTTCCATTTATAGAATGTTGTCTGTGTTTGCGCTTCGCCCCTGGACCCGTGTTCATGTAAAAGTTCAGTCTTTTTTGTTCCCAATATGTCGACTACAGAGTAGCAAAACTACAAAAGAATCATTTATACAACAATCCACAATAATCCCCAAACCCAAAACACCACCAGCCGTAAAAAAAGAAGTTAAAGACTTACAATTAGTAAAAGATATTATAATTTATAAGAATGAAAATCCTCGATTCTATAAGGCCTTAAGTTTTTTTGCTCTTGCCCAACTTGGATTTTGGATGTTATTGGCAAAATCAACATTTGACTTTGCGGATGCTCCCCCTGTAAAGTCAGAAGAAGAAGAAGAGTTGCCATTTTGGAACAGATATAATTTGGGCGATACAACTGTTAAGACAACATTGGGATCAATTTATTGTCTCATTGGTAAAGTGAATAACTAATACTTTTTTTTGCCTTCCCTTACTGTGAGAAGTTTTTTTACATGACATGTGTAGATATAAGTCTTACATTATACCATGTAACTCAACATTATATTTCTATTGTGTTGTTTAGGTTTTGGAGTTCTAGCTGTCTCTTGGTTCTATGTAGGTCGTTCTGTTAGATATTTAGGTATGCCTAAATAACAAATAAAACGATTTTGTACATTTATGTCACATAATTTATTGTAATGTACCCTTGAATTTAATTTTTCAAAATTATTAACAAGAATTTTATTAATTTTTTAGTTCTTAGGAAGGACCGTGCTACCGTTTCAATCGTAACTTATGATCCCATTTCTTCCAACAGAATTATGGATGTTCCTTTGAGATGTGTAAGTGCAAATAAAATAGCACAACTATAAAATCTTTCACATCGTAAATATTGCTTTCACTTTACATTGTACTTATTTTTTGTAGATAAGTGCAGGAGGATCTCGATTATCCGAAAAGACCACTATGCCCATTTCCGTACAAAACTACATGTTTTACTACATGATCGACACGAATGGAAAATTTCCTCAACCCTTGCTTTTTGACCAGACTGTTGGGACAAAGAGAAAGTTTAAAAAGTAATTATTATCCTGTTGCATGCATGCCTACACGAGTCATAATTAAAATTATACAATAATAGACAGCTGGTGTGATGAATGTATTTTTAAACAACTGTTTAATAAATAGCTGAATTAATTACTGTAGTCAACATATTGGGCTATTTGTACTTTTCTGGGATCATATTGTAGATTATGTACGTATATTATTATTTCCTCCTATTATATAGACGATGTTTCATACACAATTAAATGTCTTGAAAAATTAAAAAGAAAATAGCCAGAAATTACAAGTGTAGTATGGTATTCCATATTAAAGAAATTCCAACATAAATACTTGCGATAAACATGTCACATAACTTCCAACCTTGTCAAATTTTTTATAGAAAAATGATCTTCAATTCATTAAATAAATGAGCAACACATTTCAACGAACTTGATAATTTCAATCCATTCTAAATAATACACACTAGTCATACGCTATTAATCACGTTTACCATGTGCTTTACTTTGCAACAGATTTAAAAGAGCATAGACATTAAATTGACATACATGCACATAATATATATGTAGTGCCATTGCAAACAAAAGTCTATTAACTAATACTGTAGTTTTCCTATTTAACTGATGATGTCACTGGCACAGTTGACGATGACTCGATGAGCTAATAATTATTGTTATCAGTTTATCATATTCATAATCATAAATTTACTATACACAAAGCAATATTTACAAAGCCCCATCCTCATATATATATAATGGTAAAACGTGGAACTAATTTAGCATTAAATTATTTTAACTACATTTTTTGTCCTACAACTATTACTAGTCAATTTACAAATCATACAAAAAAGTTTGTCAGCTATTGTTCAATAATTATTGAAGTTTAATTTAAATTGTGTACTCACAATCAGTCAACTGTTGTGACCAAAAAAAAGGATTTTTATAAATAAAAAGGACTATTAATCAAGCACACTTTTCATTCACAAAGCAATTGAAAACTTGGAGTATAATATTCTGTACATACATATACACGCACAAGTCCATCAGTTTGAAAAAGTAAGATATAACTCAACTCAAGTGAACAAGACAAGCAAAAAAAACTGTCTGAATCTTCAAGTGGTTGTTCCTTATAAAAGTTCTTGTACAGAGATTTAAAATAATGAAGTATTAATACGTCAGGTACCTATATGGTACACCGACCCATTATATAATTGTTGTCATTGAACGTCTTATGCAGTGAAGTGGTTGAGAAGAGGAAGGGCATTTTTTTCCTCGTTTCTATCGTAAGTTGTCTACTTAAGCACAAAAGTAAATATATACCTCTTACTCATTTATGTAAATTAACTCTTATCTCATAAATTGTCAACCATTTTTCCCAATTTCATTTATTCCATCACAATTTTTTTTCCTGTACAAGTACACATTGACTTTTTTTCCTTACTCCTCTCCATCTCAAGTGCCAAATGACCATACATTTTTGGTATGAAAAAAATTGGACAATATTCTTGAAACGATAACATGTAATTATATAATATATAACAACAGCGATCATCATGAATAATAATATTTGACCAAAAAATGCCAAGAGCACTCCAAAATAAGAATCCATATGAGATATATTGTAGATAAACTATACTTGGTACCTGTACAGAGTAGTCTCAGTGCTTTAAAACTGCACCCAATTTTTTTTTCAGGTATGACATGAATTGAGATGAATATTTTACTTTTTTTTCTTGATTAGCATTTTAAAGAAATGTACACGACAGTCAATAGGAATAATAATAATGTACACCGTCATAGTTGATGCAAAGTACATTAATTTTGTGTGGTTTTAGAGTTAGTAAAGTTAAAGTCAAAGTCAGTATATGACATGATGAGACTGACTACACTTTTTCCGATTCACATCTCTAATCTCACATCACATGCTTATATCTGTAGAGATTTGTGCATAAGGTAGTTTTAGTATGTAAAGGATAAAATATTATTGTATGTATGCTACATAGGAGGAACAAGTCTTTATAATGTTTACTAGTAACTATAGTTAAGGGGGAGGCAAAACAACAATTCATTTGCATTGTTCCTTCATGATCTCATCAGTCTTATTCCTTTAAACTCTTTGCTCTCTTTCTCTCTCTCTCTCTCTCTCTCTCTCTAGTAATACACATGTACAGAATGTGTGTTGTTTGTCGTTCCTGTAAAAAATGGCTTGGGCTTTTTTAGTTTATATGATGACACATCCATGTACTCTCCCATTCTTTACTTTATTCATTCATGAACCATCCTGAGTCTGCCCCACAGTCTCATTTTGTACTTTAGAGAGAGATCAGAGAAGAGAGATTCGAGAGGACACAAAAATATTAAATAGATCCTTGATGGAACTAAAAATATTAAATTTGTTTTGTCATATCGCAACAATTAACAACTACATTCTTTTATAATTTACTGTGAAGCCATTATTTTAGTCTTTCTTAAGGTTCTAATTTTACATTGTGGGCAAACACTTCACTTCAAAGCAAAAGTTTCTTTTTGTAGTCAGTTACATTGTGAACACACACAAAAAATACTTAAAATTCTTACAAGTACAACTTTAACTATTAAGTAGTGGTGATTCGAAGAGTCATGAAAATTTGTAATGAGTCTCTCCCGTCTCATCGTCTGTGTCCTCTACATATAAACAGTGTGGTGAGATGAGTTTAGAGAGAAAAAAGGGGGAAGAATAGCACTAATGATGCTGCATCAATATAGAATTGAATTTTGAAAAATAAGATTGATATATTAAAAAATTATATATTACAACAATTTAGCCATAAAAGTATCGTTCAAAATAACTACCTTGAGAAAAAAATACATTTAGTTTCTTTTAATGTTATTCTGGCATTGAACTGTACGTAAAGTGAAGGGTTGATTTTCTCGTGCCTGCATTTGTGACCATATTTGTCTTTAATTTTTTGACACAGACAAATACCCCTACATATAATATACATAATTGTTAGTCTTCAGTAATTTAACAGTCCCGTTCAATTATAGTAACAACTCTGGGACTCTGATACATAATATGGACATTGTGTAAAAAAAGAGAGTGTGTGATGGTTGACCACATGTGTTGAATCAGTATTGTGAGTGTGAACTTTACTGTGTGCGGTTTCAACTCAATTACTTTCCAGAAATATAAATTCATACAATTTCCTTATTCATTCTCTTGTAACTTGCCAAGACTATCTATAATTAAATTTCTACATCATTTTAGTAGAATAAAGTATTTCATTTTTTTGGTTAAAAAAACTGGTTGCAATAATTCCAACTTTCAGTGTCCGACTAATTAGCAAAGCTGTTTTAGCTGAGCTGAAATATATATTTGTAGTACAAATTTTGTACTATTGTTTTTTAATAGTGATCATTCGTAATTGAATAAAATTATCAAAAATGAGTGTCAAAAGCAGAATTTTACAATTCCAGAATCAATCAAATAGTGACCATCAAGAGATTAGGAGCAACATGATAACTGACGTTAAATCGTCTTCATCTTGTGTCACATTTAATAACGGAACATCCATCAATGGTAACAATCACAATTATAGCAACAAATCTATATCACCGACTCCCCCACCCACACAACATAAAGAGTCATCGGAAGCAGTGATGAGTAACAACTTGTATAACAACAACAACAAAACAATGAGTAGTAATAGTCAATTGTCAACGAAGCAAAACTCAATAGAAAAACCAGTGACAATGTCAAAGAAAACAAGTCTGTCAATTAACTTGAATAGTACCATGAGTCCTTCTCCAATGAATGCAAGTCAACGTGGTAACAATGGTTCTATTCGAAATTCAAATGAGATGCTATCATCACCAACCAAGTCTTTTTCTAAACAACCAAGAACACCTACACGAACCACAAGTTCAATACCTAAACCGACTACACCGACCGCAAGCACTCCCGTAATGTCAAATAATGGATTTGCAAGTCGAGGGAATTTGTGGAATTCAAACGGATTTTCACACCACAACGGTCTGTCAACAAAGACTTCTGTTGAGTCCATTGTTAGTCCTGGTAGTGGGCAATCACGATTTAGTGACTCGTCCATTTCTTGGAAGGACAAGTTTGAAGAAAGCGAAAAGAAAAGGGTGAGACTTTTTTCAAATCAATTAAATAATTGTAGGTATTTGTATTGGCTCATGAAAAACTGATGAATTGTAATTTACAATTTGTAATTTGAACTTTTAATTAATAGAAAGAAGCAGAGACTAAGACCCAACATGTCGTCACATTGGCCCAAAAAGGTAAATTTTTAAACTCTAAACACTAAAATATAAGATAGTAATTTTAGCAAAAGATTTCTTATAAAATAAAAATTGACAGTACTTTCAATATGTGCTTGCCACATGATAGAATAATACAAGGAGTACTGAACATTTTAGCTCTATGTTCTATAGAAGAACTTATGTAACAAGGGCATGTGTGATGAAAGAGGATGTAGTAATTATAGAATAATAATATTTTTCAATGCATATAGCCACTAGAGATTATGAAGAACTTAGACGAAGATTCAATGATTCGTGTGCCGAGCGTGACAAATTGTCCAGCAAACTGGTAAACCAACTTTTTAAAATTATGTATATTATTCACACATACCTTTAGAGACATGTTTTTCATTGCTTTTCCTATTATGAAAAGGTTGGGGCGAATAATCAATTGGACTCTTTACGTCGAGGTAAATTACTAAATAAAGTTTTATCAGTATTAATTTTTAATTTAATTATTTAAATGAGACAATTTCACTGATTGAGCCAATTTACTTGTACAAATCCTCACCAATTTAAGAATAAATGTTTGTAATTTCAGTGTCGGAAGCAACCTTAGAGGATTATTTTAAATTAAAAAAACAATATGAAACTGAAAACAGAAATAAATCTGAGGCCTTAAATCGGGTTGATCAAGTAAGTGTAGAAAATAAATACAAGAGATATAAAAGGAATGATTATAATTGCCTATTCATCATTTTTAATTGTATTCCTGTTCATATAGTACAACAAGGAGAATCGGCGTTTAAAACGTACAAGCGCTCTGATGATGCAGCACATCGTCAGTGATACAAATTTCAGTCAAATCGAAGAGGAAGCGGAAGGTGCGGCGGACAATGTGGAGAATGATAAAGAGATAGAATATCTACGTAAAAAAAATCAAGGTGAGTATTAAATACGACTATAGCCAATTTAATCCATCCTTAATCTTTAACCACTTTCACATAATGGTATAGATTGAAAAATATTGTGAAAGTGTTTTTGACCTTATAAGATAAATTTGTATTACTTTGTGTGATTGATTGTAACATGATGTTATAAAAAGGAATGTACATGCACAATTAAATTGCTTGTCATGTTACACAGGTAATAAGTAACATATCTGATCAATTTGAAAGGCTCCAATTAGCATAAGCAATATAAACAAATCATACGGAAATGAAAGTTTGAGTAATTTCAATTTATTATTGAATGTCATTTAATTTATAATTATGTGACAGGGTTGGAGCAAAAAATTGTCATCTTGGAGAGTGAATTGGAAAAGACAAAATTGGCTGAATTTGAGACACAAGAATCGGTCATGCTTATGAATGACGCTGTGTGCACGACCAAATCGGATGCAGTAAGACTCAAAGAATTAGTAAGGAAATTAGAGGACGAGAATAGGAAATTACACGATTCCCTTGATGATGCTTTGGTTGAACTAGACAGTATTAAAAGTAGGGAATTGGTGGAACACGACAAATTGAAGACTGCAGAAAATGAACTTAGAAGAGTAAGAAAGTCATTCTTCAAAATTTAAAGGATAAAAATTGAGTTTAATGTCAACTTAATTTGAAATTTTAATTGTTACAGATTCGAACAGAGAAAAATATTTTGCAAAGACAATCCTTAGTTTTCATGTCCGATACTTCAGACCACAGACTGATGGATGCTTTGGCTCAAATTGGTGACTTACAAACTGCTTTGGAGGAACAAAAGAATAATTTCCAAAGTCAAATTAATGAATTACAGGTATAAAATTAAATTAATTGAGATGTTTCTTCAGTATTCTTCACCAATGGTCTACAGGTTACTGATAACTATTTTATATGACAGAGATTCATCAGTGAAAAAGCAGTTCAGGAGGATACAATAAGAATTCAAGTGGATGCTCATGTCAAGTCTTTGGAAGACGAAGTGAATTCATTACGTGATAGAGCTGAAGAGGCGGAAAGAAAGTTGGAAGACTTTCCACCGGAAACCGAATCGTTTGTTCCACCTCCCCCGCCCCCACCGCCACCAATGGGCGGAGTTTGCCCTCCACCTCCTCCCCCTCTCCCATCATTAAATTTCAGTATTTCTTCAGGATTAAAAACTTTAAAGAAGACGACAACGACAATGGGAGAATTGTCCGAGAATGGGTCAGATGGTTCCAAAATTCAACAGGCGAATCCACAAATTGATGATGTAGTGTCTCAAATCAAAAAAGGAATTAAATTACGCCCAATGGACAAAACTTTGACTAGAAAGGTATGTTATCACTGATTACTATTTACTAATCAGGTGTATTCAAAAATTTTGTAAAAATTGTCACTAAACATTCTGTCTGTCCCTTGACTTGTAGCCCACAGAAGCAGTTGACAAACCCCCAGAATCTCAAGCTGTGGAAGAAATGAGATCAATCCTTAACAATTTGAAAAGAACTCGAAGATTTTAAATTGGGTTGTAGTCAAGAATTTTAATCATTTTTAGTATTAAAATTATCTATCAAGTTTTTTATTGTTCCTGCTAACAAAATAACAAACAGTATGATTCCTATATGTGTAATATATAAAGCTACATGTAAACACAGATTATCTTGAATCCTGTAGTCACATTCCACATAATATATAAATGTTTTATTTTACCTACGCTGTCTAATAACAATATACTTTCACAATGGAGTATTAACTATCAAATAACCCTTTTTTTAATTTATCAAGAAAGCAAGTTTGAGGAAAAATTTCTTACAATTACATAAATTTATTTAAACATATGCCACCTTTCATGACAGATTAGTGTATTATTGTGTAAATGAAACATGAAGAAAAATCCGAAACACTGCCTTGTCCAATGATGAGATAGAATGAATCACAGAATTCCTTAATAATCAAAACTATTGACAAATAATCTTTATTCTTACAAAAGTATAGTCCAAGTTAAATTCCTTCCTACAATGACTTTTTCTTAAATTCCCAAAAATCAACTGCAATATCAACACTTTTTTCTTTATGAAATTTATAGCACTTGGGAAGATCAAAACGCACTTGGGCAAGAACTTTCCCTTCCAGAAACAAATTTTCTATTGGAGAGGTCATTTTTTTCTCAAAAAATCCTCTTGTGCTTGATTTATGTAGGGAATAGATGTGTCCACCTGGACGTACGAGATTTACTGCTTGTTGTAAAAATTTATAATCAGCCCCAGCATTATTTTTAGTTCCAAATGGAGGATTCATAATGACCTATTTGTATGAAAAATAATTAAGAAATGTTTCATTTAAATTGTCAAGCTCATCAAGGGGTTCAATCATCTTTTTTAACTATGCAATTTCATTAATTTATATTATGATTGTGCAAACTCACCACATCAAACACGGATGTAAAACGACTCAAAGAAGGAGAGATGTCTGATGATGTCATGTCAATTTCAGTATTTACAAAGTCAATAGGACTCACAGAGTCTTCAAACAAATCAGTAGAGTTTCTTAATGCAATGCTAATTGCATCACTGTCAACCTCAAATCCACAAACATAAGCTGCTTCAACTATTAAATTTGATTCAATAAATTTTTTAGTATGAGAATAATTTTTAAAATACTAGAGCCTTGTACTTGTCATAAAATAATATAGAGAACAAGTTTATACAATAGCATACCTAATGCTGATCCTATGGAGAGAATTCCACAGCCAGATCCAAGATCACAAACAGCAGAACCTTCAATATTTTCTTGGGCCGAATAAATCATTCTTGCAGCAATATGAGCAGAAGTAGCATACTGTTCGAGTGCAACTTTTGGATTTTCAAATGGATCACACTGGGACAGCCAGCTCTCCTGTAAAATAGTTAGAATATCAATACAAACTTGAAAAACAGTAATAAAGAGTAATTAATATATTTGAGAAAATCAATGTACTTACTAGTTCCTTTAGTTTCATGGTAGGAGTTATCAAAAATAATATTAAAACTCTTTTAAAGGTTGAGGGTTTAGGGGAAAAAAAAGTATACAAGAAAAATACTCTAAAAATGACTAAATAAAATAGTAAAAAAATGAATGCAATGAAGTGCTTGCTTGAAGGGGGAGGGGATCTTAATATTTCACTTTTATGAAAAACATGGAATAAATAGTTTTGAACAATTATTATAATGACGGTTTGTTTTGAACGGAATTCTTCAGTAAGTAGAGTATAATCATTAAGATTTTGCTTTTGCTGATGAATTTTCTAATCTTGGTAGAACTGGTAGAATTGAATTTCCAAAATGAGACTCTTGATATACAAAGGATCCAAAACTTGAGGCATTTGTTTGTTGAAGTGTTTGCATAGCTGAGCGTTGACCAGGGGTCATATGAACGTCACCAATCCCTCCACCAGGCTGTACACAACAAAATTGAAAAATCAGATTATGTTTGAAACACATCAAGATTTAAACAAGACTTTAATTATTACGGTATTGAAATGATTGTTTCCGGTTGTTGGTGTGTAGGTAGACAAGGAGGCAGCGGCCCCCCCTTTCAACATATGCGATTTCACCTTTTGATGAAAAAAAATACAATTTACAATCAATTAAATTAAATAGTATTAAACCAACAAACTTAAATTACCTTGCATAATTATTATCAACTTATTTAACTTACCTTTTGTATTTCTTCAAGCACTTTCCGACTTTTTTCCTCACTCTTAGACATATTCTGGACAAACCCACGAGGTCAGCCTGTAAAGTTTCCAAATTACAATTATTATGAAATTAACAACCACATGGATAATTTTCTCAAGATTGATGTGTATACCTTCCAATATTAAGTACATAATTTTTAATTACCGTAAATAAAAAAATTAGCAAAAAACTTTTTCTTTTTCGTTTCAAGAAACAAGGACGTCGCCGTGTGTGAAAGACTCTATCCATCCTTGTACTTAGTCACGAAAGACGAATTTTTTTCTAATTTTCTTTGAATCGCAACTTTCAACAATTAATTAAAAATAGTTACATTATAGATAGACCACTAGAAATGGATTGGACATGACAATGAAGAGTAGAACTATGTTTATGTAAAAAAGTGTAGTCCTAAATAGTGTAGTTTGGTCTCTAGAGGGTCCACACTCTTGTGAGCTCGGGCAGAATTTTATACACTCTGTCCTCCTGAGAATCTGAAGGTTTCAAACTTTGAAATTCAAAGGCATAATTCTGCCAAAATTGTGAAGGAATTGTGCATTTTTTGGATTATTTGGAAGGAAAAAGTATATATTTTCAAGGTATTAAATATTCATTATTTTTTCTTTATTGATTAGTATATGTGAAATTCACATTGTGAATAAATTGTAAAAGGAGCAGGCAAAAAGTTTTGAGATGGGTATAGACTGTATAATATGAAGAGTGAGGCCACGTGCTTGTTACCTATATTAAATTGAAGATTGTAATTTTATAGAAATAATGGACACAAGTGTGTCAATGGAGTCGGATCAACCCAAGTTGAGTTATGACGAGAAAGCAAGTCGAGCCTCTATCATTTCAAAACCAATGGCTTCCAAGAAATTGGCAAAAAAGTTAACAAAATTGATTAAAAAAGGTATGTACTTAGAATTATTCTTGATCACCTTATACCCTAAAAATGAAAGATTTTTTTAAAAAACTGTTGCTATTAAATAGACGTAATGCTATTATTTTTAATTCAAAAGAATTATGAAATGGTTCCTAGTATGTTCTTTTTTGTCAAATCATGAAATTTACTTGTATTTTAATTATCATTTTGTAATTGTTTGTTAATTTAGCCAGTCAAGAGAAAACATACCTAAGAAGTGGCTTGAAATTGGTTCAAGGGAAAATCTCAAAGGGAGAAAAAGGGTACGTAAAATTTATGTTATGAGTAAATAATTGTTTGACAAAAGAAGTAGGATAGAAACCGAGTTTAGTTTGGAGTCAAGTTGTTTTAATGATATGTTTATTATGTAGTATTGCCGTCATTGCTGGAAATGTCACTCCCATTGATGTCGTATGTCATATACCATCCCTTTGTGAAGATCGTCATATTCCTCATGTTTTTGTCCCTACCGGGAAAGATTTGGGTGTAGCCATGGGGGTCAAACGTTGTTGTCTCATCGTCTTGATCAAGGAACATGCCAATTACTCCACCTTATTTAACGAATGTTTACAAGAGGTTAAATTATTGCCCCCACCAGAACCGGTGGAGACTTAGAAAAGAGAAATAGAAATTACAAGAAAAAACTACCTTATATCCGCCTACTTTACTATTCTAATAAAAGATTTTATAATTATAAAATGATTATAATTACCTGTGCACTATACAACTAACGAAGTATGTATCGTAAGTATGTAGTGCTCATTTATACATTTACACAGAATACATTTTTAACAATTTTATAATCTTATTATGTAGCCGGTGCGCGTATTTACAAATGGTACATGAGATGGGCACCTTGTATATTTTTTATTGGCTTAATGGGCATATAAAGTCGAGTTGATGGGAGTAAAATTTAATTTTGAAACTTTTTTGCCTCTTTGCATTTTTCTATTTGACCCTTCGTTTCAGAGGTAGGTCATCATTCTGACCCTTCGATTAAAAAAATTTACAAGTGGCTTAAAACATTGAAAGGGGGTGGAGCAAACAGGATTTGCACAACTCTGAGACGTTAGGTCAATGCCAAAACTTACTTGTTGATTGTCCAGATTTGACAGTCTCTGATTCCATAGTTTTATGTGTGAGCTGTTTCTTCTTAATAAAAAAGAAAATTGCTGATGGTAAGTATGCTACTGAAGTACTTTTTGTTAAATATTTGGAAAAAGTTAATTTAAAAAATATTAAATGTAAGAATAAACTCTTTCAGCTACGACACAAGGAGACAACGACTCGGCAGATATTTTATCATCTGGTAAATTTATTGAAAATATAAAAGATTTTTTATTGTAATTTTTTTATTTGAGTAAGAATCTCATTAAAAGATCCTTTTTTCCAGTGTCGAAACTTTCATTGAAAGGACAGGTTTGACCAAAGTCAGTATAGGGTCGATGACGATAGGTGGCATGTTTTATGGGCTCATTTTGTAGAGGAGGTCAAACTGCATCTAGGAAAAAAATATTAGCAAAATGTAGTCACAAACAAACCCGCCAAGCGGGAGGCGTGTTTCATTTTAAGGCAAAAAGAGCTAAAAATTACCAGTTTCAAAAATTTGATACTGGAGAACGATTTTACAAAAAATTCTGAACCTTGGCACATAAAATGTTCATTAGTAGGGTCAGTTTTTGGTCACCCAACTAGCTCGCCAAAATGGCGGTTTACCGCCAAATTCAAAGTGTCTATTTTAGGGGTTTGGAATGTTGACAGGATGGCCAAATAACGCATAAAAAAGATTAACTGACTAATACGAGAAATACTTTTGACATTTTTGATTACTTTCAATGACCCAGAAAAATTTATTTGATCTTTGATAGAGGTCAAAGAATTGTTTCCTCTGGGCATCATTTCCCGTCAATTCTGCCGTCAGAAAAATTGGCGGGAAATGATGCCCAGAGAAAGCAATTTCTGGACGTCCATCAAAGGTCAAATAATTTTTTGTGGGTCATGAAAAGTAATCAAAAAGTTCAAACGTGTTTATCAAATCAGTCAGTTAATCTTTTTTATGCGTTGCTTTGCCATTCTGTCACCATTTTACGGCTCTAGAATGGGGACTATGAATTTGGCGGTAAACCGCCTATTTTGGCGGGTATGTTGGGTCATCAAAAACTGACCCTATTAATGAACATTTTATGTGCCAAGTTTCAGAATTTTTTGTAGAATCGTTCTCTAGTATCGAATTTTTGAATTTGGTCATTTTTAGCACTTTTTGACGTAAAACGAAACACGCCGACCCGCCTAGCGGGTTTGTTTGTGACTACATTTTGCTAATATTGTTTTCTCAGATGCAGTTTGACCACCTCTACAAAATGAGCCCATAAAACGTGCCACCTATCGTCATCGACCCTGTACTGACTTTGGTCGAACCTGTCTTTTCAATGAAAGTTTCGACACTTTGGAAACAATGGGTCTTTTAATGAGATTCTTACTCATTTTTGTGTTCAGGTTCTGAAGATATTCGCCAACCTCGAAAACTACAAAAGTCAGGGGACATTGGAGGTTATAGTACTTGTGATGCAGAAGTTGGTAGTAGTGGTGCTGAAGATAGAAGCATCATTTTTTCGGACAGTGGTCATGATGGTGGTCTTAAAGTTGTGGGTCAACAAGATCAAACTTTTAGTACTATTGCTAGTGACTTTATTTTGCAGAATCTTAACACTGCCTTGCAACTATTAAATGTGTCACCGATTACTCAATCTGATAGACATAAGCGCGTAATTATCCTAGAGAAAGTCCAACGTGTGAGAAAATTTTTGCACAAATCAATTGAATCATTGACAAAATTTAAAGGTCCTAAACTGACAATCGAAGACGATTGTATTGGCTGTTTAGAGCTTCTTTCAGACTTTGGGGTGCGCTGTTCGATGCTTGAGAACAAACGAGACAAATATCTAATGTTAACTTGCGCGCCAAAATAATTACGTGGTGTCGCCTTACAAAATTAAGACCACGAGAATGTATTTTTTAGGACAAGTGGGTCATCATAATAAATGTTGTTGTATGATTCATGAAAATTTCAATTGTTTTTAGAATCTCTAATTATAAAAGAAAAACTTGGTGACGCTGTAGAAAAATATTTGTGCCCTTTGCCAACCTCAAATTGTTAGATGGGTTTTTGTGATGAGTGTCCGAATTTCACACCACTTGAAAAACAACTGATCGAGGCTGATTTTATTTCTTTTAAGAAATGGAAATGCACAGATTACACAGATATTTTGAAATGTACGTTGTCTGTGGACGCTTTCAAAGAACATTTTTAAAAAGAGCTGATTAAAACTGATTGTCATCATTTTCTAGCAAAAGAGCAGCAAGAGTATATTCAGCTACTTAAAGTAAATTTTGGAGGTACTAGTGTTGATTTGAACTGTATC
>JAQIVZ010003024.1:0-16392 GCA_034700945.1 Arrhopalites spinosus | reverse complement strand
AGTTTCCACTGGATTTGTCTTACAAGAAAAAGTTTAAAATTAAATTGCACTCTTAATTCTACTTTTTTTAAAAAAACTAAACTAAATGAAATACTAATAGACACATTTACTTGTTAATGTAAAAAATGGCATAAACTTGTCAGAAAATTAAATTAGTTTTAGTTTATAGTTTTGATTCATGACTGTGACTACATGTCAGTAGAGGGGAGAGAATTATTGGCAAAGAATTTACAAAAATAATAAACAGAGTCTAGGTGCCAAGTGGTACTAAAATATTTGTACGTAATTTACTTGAAATTTGAACCAGCACATTATGCATTTAATTTAATTTACATTTAAAATTCTTGGAATTTTATTATATCTGAATCAGTAAAAGAATTTCAGTCATTTGAGATGTAAATGTCAATCATCAATGATATAATGTTTGGATAAAATGAGTAACAATTATTTTAAACTGAAATTCTAACGTGTCTCTTTTTTATACGAGATATTTGTAGGAGACGGTAAATGGAGGTGAACAAGAAGGAAATTCCCAAAAAAAAGTTTTTGTTGGTGAAAACTGACACAAAAAATGGAGAGGATGAGAGACTGAAACGTACAAATAAGGAAAAATAAAATGTGTCTGTCTACATCTCTCTCTATCCATCGTCAACTTATGTTTTTAGTTTTTACTTGTAATTGTTTTTGTTTTTAGAAAACTTTCAAAGGATCATGTACCTACAAAAAAGCATGTTAATACTAAATCTGTACTCTTTGATTGACTAACAGTTAAAATTCTTCTAGTTAAAAGTGTGCCAATGTTTACATGTCACATCATTTGTTTATGAACAATCCCGTCATCATAAGTCAACCAAGACAAAAAAAACATTCGTCAATCTCTCTCCATCCTTACAAATATTTTGGTCTTTCTCTTTGTAGACAGACTTGAAATAGCTCTACAAAAAACATTATTCACTCTCTTTTGTCTAATGTACGAATTAACAAAAAGACTGACCAAAATAATTATTTATTGACCATTCAATCCCATTACGTCAAGAATATGAGAAAGTACTGAATGTCATAAATAAATCTTAAAATTTGACACTCATTCTCATTCATATTCAATGTCTACATTTTTTAATTTTCTCTACATTTATTTGATGGATGACTCCATACAATTTTCTCTCTCTCACTTGGAACAATGTACCCCCATTACTTACATGTATGGTGCAAAAATGTATTTATTTTTGTGGCAAACTTCCCAACTTGTAATTTCATTTGGTTCATTTTGCTCTGACTCTACATATATCTGTAAGTAGGAGCAAAATAACCTTCCTAATTTTTGAACATGTTTAAATTTAACTTGGGAATGTATGGTATGTTGTGAGGAAATGCAGATCTTGTTTTTTTTGTTTTCTAAACTCTCCTTCTGGTAACATATGAAGATACACCATGTTAATGGTTGTTCATACATTAAGTTTACCAAACAGCAATTACAGCCTATAAATTTTGTTTTAAAGTGTATCTTGCTATTTAGACACACACACACACACTAGTACACAAGTTGGAGTTTGGTGTGTCCTTGTGAGTTGTGAGCTCCAAAATAATTATCATCTTGTTTAGTATTTTGAGTTTGTTTTTTTCCCTTATGAAGCTTGAATGGATACGTGAGTCAAAATGTAAGGAATCTCTTAAAAACATTGAACCACAAAACCAGAAACTTTTATATCTCTCCATATTCTTTTTTTTACTTGACTTGGATATTATCATTTCCAAAAGGAAAAAGTTTATTTGTTTAACGAGATACAGATAGAATGTATGGAGTTTAGACATGAATGAAATTCTTCATAGGACATTTAAGAATACAAAACAAGAAAAAACAAAAATTGACAACTTGTCCCTCTAAGCTATACATCGTTACTCCAATTCACTTTGTTCAAAGAGCATCCTCAAATTACTCATCATGACAAGTGAAGGGTAAGGACAACGACCTTCATTAGTTTTCTTTAAATTGTTTTTCAAAATTTACAAAAATTAATATTTAAAATTCTTGACGAGTTCAATTTACAATTAAAATTATGAAATTTACAGACATAAAAACCTTACTTGAAAAATTTTCAATTTGTGTTTCTCTTTCAACTACAAATAATGTAAGGGTTTCATGTTAAAAATATTTTCATCCTTTGGGATGCTGGAAAAAAGGAACTTGAACTGGAGGATGTAAATATAAAAAAGTGTGTATACAGTACACTTGCCTTCAAAAATTGTATACGTCTCTCTCTCTCTCTCTCTCTCTCTCTCTCCTGCTATACAAAGTCATCATAAGTAAGTATGATAAGTTGACGTGCCGAGTTATTTTTTTGAAAAAAAGTCGACATGCAATTTTTGGTACAAGTTGAATCTGAAAAAAATCCCACAAATGTTTTCTCAAACTTCCCCCCTTGCATAAGTACAACAGAGTACAGTATGCCTCAACTTCTCGATATTTTTGAGTAAATATTTGGACTTTCTCCTGTCTCCGGTTTGACTTGAGGCGGACTCAAAAACTCAGCAACTTTGGTCTAACAATCCCCAAAAAAAGAGTTTTTTCAAGTCCAACCTTCTCTATTGAGTACATTACATGGTAGAGTACATTTTTTGTGTTGTAAAAACATCAACTCTTATGTTCTCCACTATAAGGCTCCTCTTCATCCTTCTCCAGGCCACTCTTACTCTCACCAGAAAACTGTTTTGAAGATATTCAAGATGAATGAATGAGTGTATGAAATCATGGTCAAAAAAATTCCTAAATGTGGTCCTTATTATATTACTCACCCTCATGCGTGTACATGAATAAAGAATGCCATGCCACCCACGATTACAAAGTCTTCAGTACCCCTTCTCTCTCTCTTGACCCTTATTACTGTAGAGAGCTTAACCACACTTTTCAAATTAAATAGTAGCAATCATCCCAAGGGTACTTACTAAATTAACCTTCACCCTCTTTATTTTTATATATTTAGACAGAGATCATGTCCATTTCTTATTTTTTACAGACATATCTTGGAATTTAGCAGAAAAAAAAGTTAATTTCTCCATCTCCTCCCATTATTTTGTAATTTTCTTTGATAAACAACCTCATAATTACATAATCACTCCCCCCTCTACATATTCAACTTTTTTTTACCTTGCTCTCGTTAAATATTCAATGCTTACACGTACCTACCTAATAAGTACAACTATTTTTTTATCAAACGAGAGAATCAACCATGTTCCACTTCCATTATAGTTAATTTGACATGAACAATGTTTGCATGTCGATGAATTTTTGTATTCAATTTTTTTTGTAATGATCAAATTATTGAATTTGGATAGCCCAATTTTCTAAATTTAATTTAAAATTGAGACAGGTAAGCGTATTACTAATAATTATTTAAATTTATGAAAATGTTTAAAAAAATATTGAATAAAATATATAAAACTCAATATAAAATATTCTTTTATACTAGTGGGGCTTTAAAATATAGCCCACTGTTCCTTCTTTATCGTCACAGTTGAAGAAAATGGAATTGTGTGACATGAAATTGTGACTAGTGTGGGATTGGACAGAGAGAGAGAGAGAGGGATGATGAGGAAGAGATCAAACAAGTAAAAGTTGAAGAAGAAGATGGTGAGGGAATGGATATGAGCAATAGATTTTTGATCTCACGTGGAACTTGAAGTTTTCGGCATGTTTTTGACATTGGGACCCCCTCCAGGGGCATACATCGTTTTTCCACGTTATTTTGACTGTATCCTCCTGACAGATTTGTGAAATGTTCTCTTGGATTGCGAGTCGACTTAAATTGCTCAGCCTATCATCCTCACACACTCCTCCATGGCCACATGTACACACGCACTCCCTGACATGAGAAGACCATCTAAACTAACAAGACACAAGTTTCTAGCCATCGACTCCATATAACCAACATTCTATCTGGATACCCTTCCCCCCGTCTCATACCTCAAAAGAAATAGAAAATAGAAAACATTTCAGAGTTTTTCTTCTTCCTTACACTCTCCTGTCATTCCAGTCCTACTCCTTACCCTTTTAGCCCACCACCGGAAGCATTCATTCATATCCATTTATGCTCCACGATACGAATCCAACCATCCATTTATTCTCAACATTTTCATCTCTCCTTCCCTTTTTTCTTCTTCTCTTCCTCCTCCTCCTCCTTCTCGCATCCACAGTACAAAAACCACCATCATTTACTTCCATATTTGTGCATACAATTTGTTCATCTCTTCCTTGTTGGGCATTGTGAAAAAAAACCCAAAAAATACTACAGTTATCACCATACATAAACATGAGGGCTCCTTGATTCCCTGGAATGCTCAACTTGTACTCTCTCTCAATGTTTATCCTCATGCTGTTGAAATTAACTTTATCTTTCATCGAACTCGTGGGCATTTCATTCTCCATATAGCCCCATTCCTTTTTACCCGGACTTTTGCAATGACTTTTAGTTTGTCCATTACTATAAAAATGTCTATTTACCTTTAAAAATATTTCAGTTCTCCAATTTTTTTTTCATCTACTTCCGCTTCTGCCTACATCTTTAAATTATGATGCACACTCTCTCTCTGTTTGAAATATCTGCATCTGTAGAGTTAAATGGCAAATGACTTTGTTTCTTCATAAATTAAAAATATTTAGTTTCATATTCACTGTAATTTTCTCCTTGCTCTCTCTCTCTCTATCTTTGAATAATATGGAAGAAGCCGTATGAAAATAACGAGTCCCTTGAGTCTTATTACAATCAATCAATAATAATGAGAATTTTATTTCTAAACTGTGACTACAAATACAAGCCACAGATGCAAAGTTTCTTGCTTTCCTTCTCAAGAGACATTTCTTTATAGCCTACTTTTTTACATACTTAAATTGGTTATCATTAAATGTATGAAAATGCATGTGGAATCTAATTTTTTACTCTTTTATTTTTGCCTTATTTTAAATTCATTTTTAAAAGAAATAATTTCAGAGTTGAGATGCAGCTCTTGCTTTCTTTGCATGGGCATGGGAACTTGATGTGTACGTACAATAGCCTCAACACAGCTGGAAAAAGAATAAACTGAATACTTTTCACAGAGAAACTCTCGTACATAAAGTTTATGCATATACGACGAGTTCCCAGTAAAAAAAAGGAAAAATAAAACATTATGAATGCCTAGGTGGACACGACCAGGTTGAAGTGCCGGGAGAAACGGGTAAAGAAAATGAAGAGGGGGAGAAGATGACACGAGGAGGAGACAGCAAGTGAGAAAAAATTGAATAAGTTTTCTAACTCTCCCAAAACTTTGGTTATACACAAATACATGTACATAAAACCAAGGTGAAACTTTTCCTATTAAAATTTTAATGAACTTAACTGTATTAACAGGAAAAACTTGGTCTATAGGTTTTCTCTCAAAAAATGATTCTCCAAAAAAAAGACTTGGTAGCCATACATGTACAATCATGTGTATTCTTACTGTACATAAAAAAGACTGTCTTTGAATCTTTGTTAACTTTCTCTTTGTTAATTTCTTGATAAAAGACTTAACACTTTTTTCTTGTTAATCTGAGAATGCAGTGGCATTTTTGTACATGATTTTGGAGCCAACCAAAAATTGTCAATTGTGTTTGGAATATTATTTGAAAAATAGGAATTGTTTCCTCAAGTCTTTCTTCATGGTTGGAGACGGAGACTACAAGAAGGAATTAATAATTCTCAATACATTTTTGAGAAGAATGCCTTCTTCTACATTCGAATGTAGTGAAAATGTATTTTTGGCTACAATTTGTATGTTTTGTACAACTCGAGATTTGATTCCACTAAATCATGATTAATTACAAGACAAACTAAGGCATAAGGAATTTGGGAAAGAGGAAGAGGGAAGGAGGGAGACTTGTAGTAAATAATGTTGAGTTCAAGTCATAAGTGTATAAGACAAACCTCTAAGAAGCCTTGATGTTTATGTAAAAGGTGGAGGGGTGAGGAAGGTAAAAGGAGAAGCGAATAGATGGGCTTTCAGACATTCGTTTATTTGCACTGTGTGTACAAAACTGGTAAGGATGAGAGAGAGTGTCCTGGCTGGTTTTTTTTGGTTCTAAAAGGCGTGATTTAGCTCCTTGAGTTACACGATGGGGTTCCTTCCTGCCTACAATTTTGATAAACTTTACTCAATCCTGTCCAAAAAATAAAGAATTGATCCCATCTATAACTCCAATAAATTCCAAATATCTCTCTCTCTCTCTCTCTCTCAATACAGACATGGCAGTAGCACTAACAGTGACTAACAAAAAAATGTAGAAAAAATCTCTTTTTTTCAAAAAATATGGAACCATTAATGCGTTGACACTAAATTTTATTTGCTAATACTGTGAGTAAAGTGCTCTCAAAAATAGGTAAATTTTTTTTTAAATTACAAACTCAATTAACGAGCTTACGACCATTGTCAGTGGTTGAATTGTGAATAATGCAGCGTTGCATATGTAATTAACATTATGTAGGTCCTACACAATCCAAGTAATTATTCTAGTGGTTTGGTATCATGAATCATTAAATAATTATGAAAATACTAATTACTAATTATGACAGACCACCAGACCATCATTTCCACTTTAAACTCAGCTGTTTGTAACGTATTGTAACATAGAAAAGGCTAATTAATTAAAAAAAGAATGCTAATTAAAGTAACCACTGTACAACTTAACAAAAACAAAGAAAGAAGATTGTCGTTTGTTATAGCTCTAATATATAAATTTAAACAAGGGAAGTTGTCTTAATAATTATGAACATGTGATCTCTGTCAACAATATAAAATAAAAATTTCATGATCATGACTTCAACTGCACACAAAGTTGAAGATTTCTAAAAAAGATAGAGAAATTTTATTTACACTTTATGACTAAGACAAATAACCGGAAAGGGTTGGTAATTAAAATCAACTGATAAAAAAAATTAACAAAGAGAAAATAAAGCAGGAGACTGGCTGACATGTGTAGCAAATAACAAGACAAAAAATTATTTGTCGACGGGGAATCTGGATTGTTGAGAGAGAGAGAGAAAAAAAAACAAAAAAAACATTGGGACAAGTAGACAACATTCTTTTCCCCTATTTTACGACTTTCCTCCAGTGACTACCTGTCACAATAAACAATTATTAGAATTAATATTCAATTATGTTTAATTTACTTGATTTGATTTACGACTCATTACTTAAGAGAGAGTGAGTGTGTGTGTGTGTGGCTGTTGTGTGAAATTTAAATTCCGCATGTTTTTTTGAGAAGAATTCAATGTAACATAAAATGTAGGTGATGGGTTAGGTTATAGGGTCCAGTAAAAAAAAGACAGGATTATTTTATAATGGGGCCTACACTTTGGTTCATTTCATGCATCTTTTTGGACCACAGCACGAGCACAAAAATCCTTAACGTTCCATTGCATGTCAACCATGAGCAAACAAAGAATATTATTTTATGAGTTTGAATGGTTTAAACCGCAAAACAAGTAAACAAACTTGTTTGAGACCTCAGAAATCTTTACGACCTTTCCTCTTCATAATCATTCTCCTTGGCTATAATTTTGTTTGAGGATTAATTTACATTTTATTTCACTCGGAAAAATATCTTGAGACAGCCAAAGTTCTTCTTAAATCTCTCTCAAATGCACCCACTCTTGAGCAACTAACAACATGATCTTTTTTATATATAAAATTTACAAAGAAATCAACTGCCAACTCCTCTGGATAATATTCTATTTCCATTTTGTACATATACTCGTAAGGTAGTACACCCACCAAGTATACAATGTCAGGTAGGCAAAACAAACTTGTAGTACATACAATGTACACACAAGTGCACAGTAGTGATATGATATAGGCGTCAATGTTAACTGGCGAATTTTATGAGCATCTTTGCCATGTTGGACATGCAGCGAATTTTAATTTTCTCTCGCAACTCTTCTTCTTGGTCACTTCATTTTAATGATGATAATCCCTTCTTTGCAGGTGTCTATATTTTCCTCTTGTTGTGTCTGTTGTACACACAGTACGTAACACACAACCAAAAATATTTTCTTCGACCCCTTCCTCAGGTTATATAAAATGTGTACGAGTACCTACACATGGACAGGACATGCACACAACCATTTTTTTTATCTGTTTCTTTTCCAGTTTCCTCGTCGATTCCAAATTTCCATGTTTATTCAACAAACTTATCATAATATTCTCACATATTTTTGTAGTTAGATTTAATATTATAATTTATAATATTATTATATCTGTATGTGTAGGATCGTCCAGTGATATAATTTCTCTTTACCATCATGTGATCCATTCATTTTTAAAGTTAGGGCAAATGATGAGGAATAAATTTTTTTGGGAAACAAGTTTAAAAAATAAGTTGTGAGTACTTTATGAAATAACAAATTATTTGCATTCATGATTTTACATACACACTTTTTATTTAATTAATTCTCTCTCTACATGTATGTTACTAGTATACATTAATATTAATCAAGAATTAAATCTATCCCAAAATCCTCCATTAAAAATGTCACTTTTGATAATCCACTTTCCTCTTACATTCATTCAACATTCAGGGGGCATCTTGTATGCAGGTAAAAGTCGTTTCGTTGATATTTATTATTAAAGTTTTGTTTGTCAGTTCACTTCAAAAACTAATGACACGTTTGGTCATGTCCAAATCCTAATTTTTATGAATATATTATGTATTTTTGATTCCATATTTTTAAATGATAAATTCCAAATTTTCCTCATCTCGTCAACAATAACAATTTAAGTTGATTCATTCTCAATTTTATTTTGTGGAAAGTCATTCTTTTCATACAAATGAAATGATTACATAAATTATTTTCATTGTATTGCAGATACTATACTTACCTATAACCATGAAAAATGAATAGACTTGAGCTGTGTTATCGTTAGTGCTGTAAAAAATATAACGGATTAAGAAAATGTCAAAATATTCCATTAAATTTAAAGAATACAATAAATAGAATTTTAACTTATATGAAATCATATCATGATTGACTAGTCATAATTTCAAGTAAAAAATCAAATCATGATTGTGTTGGTCAATGTTCATGTCAATGCATGGAGGAGCTTTTAATATTAAAAGAGCATGCTCACCTGGATTATTATTTTCAGATGAAAATGGAGATCAAGATGAAGCTTAGCGTTTCAGTAATCTGATACAATTGCCCTTGTGTGTAATGATGTACAACTCAAAAAAGTTTTATTTATAAATAAGAAATTGATTGAGATTGTGTGTCGTGACTTGGCATGGATCTTCATAGAAATGTAAAATAAGTTTCAATGCAATTGCCTTACATTGTGGATTGAATCTTTCAAATAATCTAAACATCACAACTATTTCTACCTTTTCAGAAATGGAAACTTAATAGTGAATTAAATTAAAGATACATTTTAGTTTATATTAGTTACAAATTTCATGATAAAAATAAAATCCTCTCAAAAGTTTATTTTGATCATCTCAACGTTTTCTCAACGATACAGAAGAATGAATCAACCAGGGCAGGGTAGACGATGACTTCACCAAGTAAATTGTATAAGGAAAAACGATAATGATAATAAATGTAAATGAATGCCATGCCCTATAAAATAAATAAACCCAAGTTACTTCTATTGACTCATATTTCCTCCAGTCACAAAAACTCTCAAATGAATTTTTCCAGCTCATTGTACACACATTGTGTCATCTTGTATTTCTAACAAAGTATTGAAACGTTTTTTTTCAATTTTTTGTAAGAAGAAACATGAAGATGACATGGCTTTTTTCTGACAGGTCACTATATTCCCCCTCTGTTTTCACAAGTTTATGGGGGTTACAAAATATTATGAATATTATTGCTCTCTTTCTTTGACTTTGAACGAGACATTGACAAGAAAAAAAATCATGTATAAACGATGTTGTGTATTTTTATATGTGGGTGTGACGTATTCCTATTCACGGTGGCACCATGAGACTCTGACCCTTTCTCACCTTACTTCCACCGGAACAATAGTCTTTTGCCCGGGGTGTCATGACAATCATAAGATTATGCTCTATTCTTCCCTTCAACTCCCAAATATACATCTGTAATACTCGTATCAAAAGAGCAAAACGAGAGATTCTCTCCCCCTCTAGACTGTACACAACAATGATACCACCGAAGTTTTTCATCATTGTTCAATACATGAGCCACATTGTTAGGGCATAAAATGTCTCTCCTTAATTCTTTGGTCATTATTTCCCTTTTCTTATTTATATGTTTCATCATCTCCAGCCCCACAATGCGACTTGAGACATGCAGGTGGCCCACAAGAAGTGAAACGGAAGACAATATTTAATTACAATTTTATTTGAAATTCAATCCATTCTCGACTCAAGCCTGTTCTTTTCACCTCAATTTTTATTACCATTTTTACCTTTGACACCAAACTCTCCCCTGACTTACCTGTACAATTGAAATTTTGTTTGGAAAGATGAGATGAATTTTTATTTCTAATTCATTTAAAATTCAAAACATTCTCCCTACGAGTATTTTATTTTTTTTTGTGTTCATAAATCATTTTATCGACATGTCGAGTGAGGAAGGTAAACAAAGTTGTCGAGTTGAAAGATAAAGTTAATCTTTATTTAATTGTGTAATATTTTAAGTTTTTTTAATCATGTGATTTTAATTAATCCTATCTAATCCTTATTTTACCTTGTATAACCAATTAAGAGATTAGAGGGAATTCTCACTAGTCAAAAAAGAACTGCACAGAGATTAAAGTTTTTTTGGCTATTTAAACAAGTTATATTCATATGAATTTTTTATTGAATTCAAACATTTATTTGTCAATTGGTAAAAATACAATTAATAAAAAAGGTTTGCATGTATAATGTACTTATATTTTTCATATCAAACACTTGGCTCATATCTTAATTGCACTTGATTAGTTCTTGCTCACCTGTTATGGATTAAATGATTTAATTGTTGAGTAAGCTTTAGATTTACGATTAAGGATAATGAAACTTGAAAAAATTAATTTATTAATTTTTGCATCCTTCTCACTCAATCAAATGTGCATAAAATTATTTAACAAGTAAGATAAAAATAATTATTTACTACCTATATTCAATATTAACCACAATCACAAATAAAAGTCTCTAATAAATTGACAAAGTAAAATTGTAAAAATTTAACCCTTTCTACTATTGACCGAGTTAATTGTGTACAGTTATTTGTGTTTTTAAGTGAAATAAAATATTTAAATGAAAAAAAAAATCTGAATAATTGTACATGTTATAATCAATGAGCACAAGTACACAATGAGATGAAAAATTAATCGACAAGACATTGGCAACAAGAGAGGAGAGAAGAGAAACACGTCAGAACAAGTTTTTTGTCAATAAAATAATGGAACTGAATCCCACCTAATGATCTTTAATATTTTTTTATTATATTTTGTTTTCTCAAACAAGTTATATATTTCTCCTGTCAATACTCAACAAGAATTCCAGTATACATTGTTAAATTTTTAACGTATCATACACATAAGTAATACACATACTTCTTCCATAAAAGTCATCACGAGATCTCACCAGATTACATAATTTAACTATTCAAAATAATATATTTAACTAAAAAAAGAACAAAAAAAAATTGAAATTAAATATTTCTCTACAATATCTGTATGTACATTTATACTCATCAAGTCATCAAGTAATATTATGTCATAGAATAAATACTTTTACAAAATAGTAGTTCAACTTTAGCACTCTTCATCTTCCCCCACAAAAAAGACTAGAACTCACAATGGTTTTTTAAAGAATATGATGGGCAGGTCTTTACTAAAGACGGTAATAGATGAAACTTGAATATGGATGAATAAATTAATATTTATTTTATGTATGTTGCATCATAATGAAGAGAGAGAGAAGAATTTTATCAGGTTCTCTCAATAAATACTTTTTGATTGCTCCACTGTGAGTGCCAAGTTAGAATTCTGTTGTGTCGTCATAGTTATAGACATTAAAATTTTGTCAAATGTAAATATAAATAATTTTTAATATAGAAGAGTCAAGAGGTGGGGGAGATAGAAAAGAGGAGAGGTTATGAGGAAGCGGGAGCGAGAAGAGAAAGGAGAAAAATCGGGATTTTGAGAGAGAAAAAGGAGGAAATTTTTGAATGAGTACAACTACATTTGATTTTTGTTGAAAACAAGTGGTCTTTGATTTCTTATCAACAACAACATTTTGATCCCTTCGAACCGAATCATCAGTTCTTGGAAGTACAGTCGATTCTATTTGAAAATGCCGAAGACAAATCAAAAGAAAATGACAACAAATGTCCGCCGATCCCCGGTGGGGACTCGTGGCCATCCGAGGAAAAGTCAGAGGGAGCCGATGCACGTATTGGAAAGTCAAAGTGGATGTCGACAGGGTGTGAACGAAAGTGAGAAGCGTCCAGGTCAACCCCCATTCTTGAGTCTTTTGGTCAATTTGAATCGGGTCAACCAGGTGTCAGTGACGGACAAACGACAAGTTCTCATGACAACACTCAAAATATGAATTTAATCAATGTGAATGAGATCGAGGATCCAGGCCCATCCGTCCAACCGTCGACTTTTGGTCAACTGGCTGATGCCTTTGCCCATGCCATTCAAAAATGTATGGGAGGTCAGTCTCAGGGTCAAGGGGATCTGGGGAAATTTATGGCGAGACAATCAATTGGAAAGTCCCTTCCTCATTTTGACCGTACTCATCCGGATGAGTGGCCTCTTTTCATCGCCGAGTTCAGAGAGTCAACTCTGGAATGTTTGTACTCCAATGTGGAGAACATGAACCGACTTCGAAAGTGTATGTCGGGAAAAGCAAAGAAAGCTGTCCAGTCACTTCTTCTTATCCCATCAAATGTGGAGAAAGTAATTGAGACCCTGGAGGGTAATTTTGGACGTTCCGACCTTGTCGTGTCCAACTTGATCAACCAGGCAAGGAGAATGGAGGAGTTGGGGGAGGACAATCCAGGGTCACTCTTGAAATTTGCCACAATCGTAAAAAATTTGGTCACGACCGTGGAGTCTCTGAACAAGGTGGCCTATTTGATGAGTCCTGAGTTGATGGATGAACTGGTCTCTAAGTTGCCCCGCTATGCCCAAGTTGGATGGGGGGGGGGAGATGACCTACAAGGTGACTGGTGACCTCACTCTCCGTGACCTCTCTGACCGGCTGTAACCTTTTGCCAAAGCCATGGTCCGAGTGGAGCCAATCAAGGTGGCGAAGAGAAAGTCATCGAGAGGGGCCCAGTCATGAGAAAAGAAGAAGAGAGGTTCATGGTGCAATGGGGCTAACTACTACGGACAGTGGCAAGAGTAAACCAAACTTTACACAGTGTAAATTTTGTAAAAGGTCTCATGATTTTAAAGATTGTCGAGGCTTTCAAAAGGAAAGGCTTAGTTCCAGATGGGATTTTGTCAAGAAATTGAAGCTCTGTTTCTGTTGCCTCGAATCCGATGACCATTCAGTCAAGGACTGTCCACTCCAAAAGTCGTGAGGCATCCAAGGATGCACAAGTTGGCATAATCCGCTTCTTCACAATGATAAGTCTCAAAGGGATGAAAAAGAGGTTGTTGGACACATCTCCAAGCCAACAATCCCAATGAAGAAGGTCCTCTTAAAAATCATCCCAGTGATTTTGGAGGGTCCAAAGCGACAATTCAAGACCTGGGCCATGTTGGATGATGGGTCAACAGTGACTCTCTTGGACGCCTCAGTGGAAGAAAAAATTGGGGTCAAGGGTTCTATCGAGACACTCAGACTGAGATGGACAAGTGACATGGGTCAACAAGACCACCAATCAAGTCGAGTGTCATGCACTATTGGTGAGGAAAATGGAGAATCCGTTCACTTGACGGATGTCAGGACAGTCAAAGGACTGGATCTCCCGACTCAGACTGTGGATGTCAAAATGTTGTCCCACACATGGAAACATCTTCCACGAGTCAATTTGGAGAAAATGTCTAATGCCAAACCCACCATATTGATTGGTCAAGACAATTGGAACCTCCTCCTGGCCAGTGATATCATCCGTGGTCCTGCCAATGCTCCAGTCTTCCCTCGCACAAAATTGGGATGGGTACTTAATGGGTGCTACTCGCCCCTCTCATCAAGGGTGTCGCATGCTGATTCAGCTGAACATCTACTTCACGTTTCTGACAAGGTCAGGAACACCACTGTGCAGAGAGCTCATTTCAACGAGCAAAGAGCTAATTGAGCACAGAGCTCATTTGAATGTTGTTTCATTTCAGGAAACTCACGAGGACCATGATGACCGTCTCCACCATATGATCAAAAAGTGGTTCACCACTGAGGACGTTGGGGTCAAATTGATGAGAGAGGTCCCCAGGTCAAAGGACGACACTAGGGCTCAAGCCCTCATGGATCAAACCACCCGACGAATTGGAGAGGTGGGAGACGGGCTTATTGTGGAGGTCTGACAATTTGACACTTCCTGAGAGCAGGTCAAATGCCTTGAGAAGGCTCAGGTCTTTGGAGAAGAGAATGGACAAGGATCCCACATTTGCCTCGCTCTACTGTTCCAGGATGGATGAAAATTTTGAGAAGGGCTACGCCAGAAAGTTGAGTCTAGCGGAGGCTGGTGTGGAGGACTCGAGAACTTGGTACCTTCCTCATTTTGGAGTCACCAATTCCAACAAACCGGGGAAAGTGAGGGTCGTCTACGACGCATCCGCCAAGAGTCATGGCGTCAGCCTCAACGACGCACTCCTCCAAGGCCCTGACCTTTTGGTGTCAGTCCCCGCCAGTATTTGTCAATTCCGACAGTACAGAGTGCCCTTCGGTGGGAACATCAGGGAAATGTTTCCCCAATCAAACATTCGACCCCAGGACCAGTCGGCTCAACGATTCTTGTGGAGGGGAATGGATCGGCAGAGAGATCCCGATGTCTGTGTGATGACGTCAATGGTTTTTGGAGTGGACTCCTCCCCCTTCCAAGCCCAAGACATCAAAAATCGCAATGCACGAGAATTTGAGGGTCAATTCCCAGTAGCAGTGAAAGCCATCACATCAAAACATTACATAGACGACTATTGGGACAGTTGTCATAATGAAGCGGATGCAATCAAAATTATCAGGGAGGTCATCGAAATCCATAGTCGTGGAGGGTTTGAGATGAGGAATTGGGTCTCCAACTCGAGGGAGGTTTTGGAGTCCATCCCATCCCACTTGAGAGCCAATCCAATTCAGGACTTGGATTTGGAATCAGAAGTCCCATCCGAGAGGGTACTTGGGCTTCAATGGAACCCCAATGAGGACAGTTTCAAATTCAATTTGAAATTTCATCGAGTCCCCGATGAAATTGTGAGGGGGAGGAGAAGGCCAACAAAGAGAGAAGTCTTCCTAGTCGTCATGTCCATTTTTGACCCATTGGGATTTTTGTCTCATTTTATTATGAAATCCAAGGTCCTTCTACAGGAAATCTGGAGGTCTGGAATCGGGTGGGACGATGAGGTCACTGAGTTTAGTTTCTCAAAGTGGAGGTCATGGCTGGTGGAAATGGAGGGAATTCAAGAGATGAAAATTCCCCGCCCCTACTCAATCAAAATGGAGAAAGCAAAGTCGATTCAACTCTTCATCTTCTGCGACGCCAGTGAGCAGGCCTTTGCCTCAGCAGCCTACCTCAGAATTCAATTTGACGATGGTGAAGTCAACACTGCCTTCGTAATGGCGAGGACTAGGGTGGCCCCATTGAGACCGATGTCCATCCCTAAACTGGAGCTTCAAGCTGCCTTGATGGGAAGCAGACTGGGGAAAGTCATCGGAGAAAGTTTGGAATTGACCATCGAGTCCACCTTTTTCTGGTCTGACTCCAAGACTGTCCTCCTTTGGTTGAGATCGGATGCCAGAAAGTACAAATCATTTGTGGCTCACCGAGTCGGCGAAATTGAGGAATTGACAAACGGGTCAAGTTGGAGGTGGGTCCCATCCTTGAAGAATGTGGCTGATGATGCCACCAGGGACAACAAAGAGTCCGATTTTAGCTCTTCAAGTCGATGGCTCAATGGCCCCTCTTTCCTCAAACTCCCAGAGTCCAAATGGCCAAAAGAGAGACCCGTTGGAACTCAAAGAGACGACCAAAATGGGACAGTGGAGGTGGAGTTGAGAGAAGAATTTGTGGGAGTCATTGTCTTTGGATCTCATCCCTGTCGACCCAAAGTGGAAAGATTTTCCAAATGGTCAAGACTCATCCGAGCTACAGCCTGGATGGGCCGATTTGTGGATGGGTGTCGAAAAGTCCGGAGGTCAGGATCGCTGACACCAGAAGAGTGTGACAAGGCTGAGGTCATGTGGATCCAGCAAATCCAATTGGAGTCCTT
>JAQIVZ010003023.1:0-16404 GCA_034700945.1 Arrhopalites spinosus | reverse complement strand
AAAATATCTTGGTGATCGGTTTACAAGGAACCGAGATAAAAAATCATAATCATTACTTTTTGATCTCCCCTCGTATACAGTATACGAAAAAGTATACTCTCTACAGATATATGACCAATCCTTGTCGTCGACTATCAGTATCTCTGACGGCCGACACGCAACAGCAGAGTAAGCAAAAATTTTCTCTACCACTGCACACACACACACAGTGGGCACAAATAAAATCACATGAAAATAAGTAATTCTTCACTAGGACACACAAGATACGGAGAGAGAGAGAGAAAAAAAAACTAGCAAAAATAAAACGAGTGTCGGGAGAGTGCGGTGTGGGCAAAAGAAAAGTTTTTCCATGGGACGACACATTGCCAAAGTAATCTCCAAATACGAAATAGAACTTTTTTGTTATGTACAGATACGTAAGTACGTACAGCCTTCATGTGACACTAAATACTCCTCACACATGTAAAGTTTTCTTTTGTATTAATCCGTCCACTTTCTACACTTTTAACTTGATTCTCCGCCTCCACTACTAACATTGTTACTTTGAATACTCATTTTATTATGTTATAAAAGTATCAAAAAACTATTTTAAAGAGAAAGAGAGAGAGAGAAAGTAAATAATAAATAATCATATCATACTTGACTAGTCCTCCATTTTCATAACTTTGTGCGTAGGCTGTGAATGCCCCTGTGGAAAAAAAGAGTAAAAGAATTAAAACTCCTGACACACAAAATTATTTTACCAATTAAATTCATGTTTACACACTTGGCTCACAAAACATGAGATGAAATGAAATGTAGGGCAAAGAGAAAAAAAATATTATAAAAGTAATATTATTATATAAAAAAAACTTTCTATTTACCAACTGTGATATGGTCATGAAATCCACTCTTGTGTAAACTTTCATTCTGTGCCCACATTCTCTGTAAATGTAAATTCAACGGAGAAAATTCATACGTTGGGTCACCCTTTGTAGAACTTTGTTTAAAATCAGCCCCTGCAAACATACAATGATAAATATTTTCATTTCATATCATCTTGTACTACACACCATAATTTCAAACTAAAAATTTATATAAAAACATTATAATAAATGTTACAATCTACGCTAACTTCCATTTTTAAAGATTAATCGTTATACAACTACAAGGAAAGGATAAAAAGGGGGAGGAAGGAGGGAACATGTGTAGAACAGAGAGAGAGGTAGATAGAAACAAGCTGGTAAATTTTACTCAAACTGAATGAGTGATTACAACTTTTAACACAAGTGAGTAGTACGGAACTGAGTGATCCCATCGTATAAATTCTTAAAATTAGTTGAGAGACATAAAGGGGGGAGTATAGTACTAGCAAATCAATCCATTTGCAAGTACTCGAGTCTCTAGCGGGTCATTAGTCAATAGATATTAGCACCATGTACATAACCATGTACCCTTCTAGTTCTAACTAGGCACCATCAAATGTGAGTACGCACAGACACACACAAACAAGGAATTCAACGGTGAACAAGCTTCCCCCATCCGCATCACATGCATCCCCAAGTAAAAAACCATGATTATTTCTGATGCTGAGACGCGGGTATCTGACAGATATATATAACACGAACCACATTGCAAAAGAGCTTCATGAAAAATTAAACAACGGTCCTGGCCACCATAGACGAGAATACTATTGAAAATTTTACGAATCATGCACTCTATCGGTACATACTACACGCCTAAATAAATATATTAGCAAAAAAAAACTTGTAGTCATACGACAAAAAAAATCAGCTTAACTAATTCATTTTCATAAAATTTTGTATCTTATTCTTTTCACTCTACGAAATATTATACCAATGAAGAGAAAAATATTATTTCATGAATCAAAGTTCAACCAAGTTCAAGGTAGAGAGGACAGAGACAAAGAGGAACATGAAGGGGAGAGGGAGATGAAGAAAAAATAGAATAAATGATGAAACAGTATCGTACCTTTGTGATGGAATAAATTTTGGCGAGCTTGTGTATAGACATTGATTAGCCACAAGTGCCTCTCCAGTATCTGAACCTGTTTCGAGTGCCAAGGTTCACGAAACTCACCCAATCCGATCATTTCTTGAAGTAATTCTTTTTCCTCTGCAATCCACACTGATCTATAACGCGCAAGCAGAATAATAAAAAAAATACGGTCACAATATCTCTACATAGAACGACCTACTGTAGCAATCTAAATGTTAAAAAACACATCTATAAATGTAAAAAAAATAAAACAAAAAGGTTTGTGAAAAATAAAGTTGAAACTATGGTCCATGCATTGTATACAGTGACTTGTAAATTGTGTACGTAAAAAAATTGAAAGACATTATTTAAATAAATGGTATCCACACTGTTGTCTTAAACAACAGACAAAAATAATATACTTTCTCCACATAAACATATTCATCACGATTTTAACTGTTGATATTTCTGAAACGCTCAAAGTTACGCCAGCAGACTTCTTTCAATATATATTCTACACAGTATACATTATATTCACAAACAAGAGTATTTAAAAGTAAATTCATTTAATTTTACTCCAAAGTTACTAAACGATGGAAAAAACTACTTCATTTCTTCCTATTTTATTCATAAATTTACAAAATGGTTCATAAACAACACATGGATGCAGATAAGAAAATAAAATATTCTCCTTTTTAAGCATGCCATTCATAATTGAGAAGGCTATAAACTTGTGAGATTAACCATAAATTACATTAAAGGGTAAGGGAAAAAACTAGAGAAAAGGGTTTGTAAAAAAATAAACTTACAAGAGTTGCTGTGGAAAAAGGAAGGATAACTTGGACTCTGCCATGATCTCATGAACAAAGATATCACCACCGAGTCCTGAGTGAAAGCGATAAGTTTGCATGAATGGATTCTGGAACAATCGGCCTAAACGGAAAAACATACATATTAAAAATTGACCTATTCCCCATTCTCTACGTTATCCAAATGGATTCATTTGTAGATAAATCTTTTTGTTATTATTTATTGAGTCAAAATAATTAAATCCAACTGTCTCCGAATATTAATAAAATTTCAAACAAATGATTGGAAACTTACCAAAATTATTTTGCAATGGAATTTTTAATTTACACCCAAGCCTCGGTGGTAAGGATTGAGTACGACGATGAGAAAATAGCTAGAAAAAAATATTAAAGAATTCACTTAGATAAATAAACTAAGAAAAACTATACAGTCTCTTAGAAATATATAAATTGTAGACACACACACCCACACATATATTCACCCCAGCTGAAATTTATGAACCTTGAGCCAACACAATAGACTACACAAGATATAAAAAGAAAGCACATCACATTGGCAGTACGTCTCGTCAAGATACAAATCTCCTCTCACTTTACTTTCTTTTCCTTTCTCTTCTCGTTTCATCCAATACACTGAAGATATGCTGGAGCTCCTACAGTACAGACTCTCTCCCTACATTTTCCCCCCTTTCTCTTTTTCTCTACTTTAATCACAAGAAATCGGCCATTTTTGTCCTTGGCTTTCACTATTGAAGCTATAGAATACATATGGGTGGAAATTTGGTAATTCAATCCAAAAGTATAAAAATATGATATATGAGTTATTGGCACCAAAAGAACGAGAATTTCAAGGGCTACAAATTTGTATACACCAATAAATATTGGTGTATACAAATTTGTAGCCACCTTGAGCAGTAGTGAACAAGTAATCATCAAAGTTGTCACCTTGAATATTGTCCATTACAGTTGACAACAATTAAAATTAAATTATTTAAGTTTAAAACTCTGATTTCCATTTTTTTATCAAAAAGAATTTTTAATTTTTTTTAAAAAATTGCAGGTTATTCTGAAGCCGCACGGCTAGCTGTGTGACATTGAAAAGTCGCACACACAAAACCCGTTCGTTCTCGTTATGCTAGAAAAATACTTTTGGATTGAATTACCAAATTTCCACCCAAATAAACATAAAAGTCTATCGGATAGAGCAGTTTATGTACTATGTACATACAGATTTTTTTTCGTGACGTCACACTAAGGAGCCGGTTCCCCCCGGTTAAATTCTATGCTATCGGCCAGGGGTTGGTTCTTTGTAGAGTCTAGTCAAGATAGCTGGCATTCTTTTTCCTCTCAGTCTTTGTTCTTTTGTAGAATTGAAGATTTTATGAAGAAATTGGCAAAGAGATTTTCTAAAATTTCAATCTTTCTCATAAAATTTCAATGTGATTTCCTTCTATTCAATTATATTCTATATTTGGAGATATAGAGTTGGTGATGCCAAGAAAAGTCTTATGGGGTTAAGAAATTAAAATAAAATTACATGACGTAATTTTTTTGACGTAATCTATTTTTAAAATCTTTTTTGAAAAGATGATTTTATAATTAACGTCAATTTTTGAAAAATATAATAGTTATAATTAAATTATGAAGTCACTGAGTGAGTATCATGTTCGAAAATATTTGATAATTTGTCATAATTAAACAAGACTTTGATCCCATGGGTTAAAATAGTGGGTTTATGAAAACAATTAAATTTTGATGGATAATATGAAAGAGAAAAAGAAACAATTAAATGAAGAAGTCTTTTTGTAACTAAATTTATATGAGGAGTTGATTATGTACATACAATGTAAAGTCATTGAGGCATTTCTTGATTCCATTTTGTATGCTACATTGCTTCTTTTTTCTTCATCTATAACTCACAATGTCATATATATATATATATATATATATATATTCATACTTGTACATTTCCATTGACTCTTGAAAAGGGTTTTTTTAGCCTCCCCCTCCTCAAAATTAGTCAAGCCTCACAAAATACTGACTTGTGGTGTAATTAACATGAAAATGTGTGTGTGTGGTCTAGTGTGATGACATTTGCCTTTATCATTTTGTAATGTTTGTCGAGTTGTATGTCTTGAAGATGAAGGAGTGCAAGTGGAAAGAAAGGCGGAAAAGATGAAAGACAACTTGTTACACGCTACAGAGGCTTTAGGCATGACAAAAGTGTTGGCAGAGCATATTCTGTCATCCTACACTCAACAACAGTTGGAATTTTAGCCCCCACTTTTTATTTATTTTTTTCTACTCTTTCATTTCATTAGAATTGGAACCAAAACAATAGGGGAAAATAAAATTCTTATTCAATTTTATCTTCTATTTTTCCTTTTTACCTTTATCTTCTAACAAAATTCTTTCTTTTTTTTCTCTTGTTGCTTTCCCTTCAATATTTTCTTTTTGAATTATTCACAAGAAATTGCAAGGTCAAAGTAACAAGTGTGGGAAGGTCAATAATTTCACTCAATTTTCAATTTCTATGAAAATAAAAAGAATTTATGATTTTTCACAATTTTCAAAAAACTTGTGGAAAACCAGGAACCAAGAAACAAAAAGGGAGTGGGGGAGGAGGGGGGGACTTGAATATAAAAATAAAGTGTATAATTTTCTATGGTAAAACTTTTTCAATAGTTTTAGAGATGCGTCTTCTCTATAAATTCATGAATGTTACTTGACTGCATTATTCATGATTTTTTCTTCTCGTCCAACAAAATAGAAATAAAAATATTCACAAAGAATGGCATTTTCACCAGTTTAAAATTACAGACCTCGTTCTATCTCTAGTACAAGTAAATTCTCCTTCTTTGAAAACATTATAAAAAAATGTGCATCCCTTAGCCTAAAGGGGATCCCACTTTTTTTTAGTGTTGAAAGTTGAAACTGAAAATGACAAAAGTTTTTCTTTTCTTGTGTTACACAAACAGGAAAATTTGAAATTTCATGTGTAGGCAACCTCACTACAATTTATAATGCTTAATAGGCAATATTACAGGAACATTTTTTTTCAAAATCATCTCCCTGTCATAATAGTCCACATATCCGCCATATCTGACACTACAGATATGACACACTGGCACACATGTAAATGTGACAAAAAATTGAAGGGGGGCTCAAAAATCTTTACCTTGTCCTTCACAATTTTGTTGCACTTTTAAAATATTCTATCTTCTTTTCTCCACAAGAAATTTTTTTTATCAGTCGGAAGGACAACCAAGTTGAGAGATGGCCCAAAAAAAAGAAGAATTTTAGTTTGCAATTTGTGGTAGAGGGAATGAGATTATATGAGAAAGTACACAATATAAAATAATATGGAGATGGCATATATTTGTTGGGGAGGGGGAGAGAAAAGAAGGGAGACAAATGGACCAAGTCTGTGTCTGTATGTCACCTTTTATGGCCATTACATATGGCATATGGAGTGTAGTACATATAACATAAAATCGATGAGATTATGCGTCTTACCCATATACATTTATTCTCTCTCTCTCTACTTTATTTTACTTGGTTTTTTTGGGTTGAGTCACAAGATTTCAAGTCCATTTTGAACGGAAGAGACATCCATCACTTGAGAGAAAGAATAAAGAAAAGCACATGCTCTCACATTGCGTTCTCTCTTTTTGGAGGGGGGGCTGTTTTGGCTGTTTTCTTGAGACTGCAAACAACTCTATTATTGTCTTCAAATTGATAGCGACAACTGCAGGGGAAACCTTGTCCCACTCTCACATGTCAGTGAGACTCCACTTGTAGTCTTTTTGTACATCTATGTGTCCCTCCTTACAATACTTACCCCCAATGTATAACAATGACGCTCTCTTTCAACTCCCCCTCCTTTTTTAGCTTATGTGGTGGATAGACTTACATGGGAAATAATATGAATGGAAATTGCAAAAAAAGGGGAATGGCTTTTACTTTTCAATAGTATGCAAATCTTCCAAGTTTTTTTTAATACAATTTTTCAAGCTTTTTTTTTACTATGTATGTGGTCTAAAATCCCTTGAGATATCGATTACTTTTATTTATTCTTTTTTTATTGAAAACACAAACGATCTATTCTCCGTCTGTCAACACTTGTATTTTTTTATCTTTCAAGTAGACAAACGTACATTCCTCCTCCTGTACAAACAATAGTTACAATAAATTTTCGACTATTAATTTCTTTTTTGTTTTTTGAATGAACCTCAAGTCTTTTTTTAATTTATGTTTTATGTGATGTATTTAATTACTAATAATTATATTTTTAAAAGTTTTTTTTAAAAAAAGTCTTGGTTTTATAAAAATCGTTGTGTATTCGTATCTCTATTTAATTTTATTCAAAAGGGAAAATGTGTAAATGAACAAGAATGTACCGCAGAAGAAACAACAAAGAATTCGATGGAATGCATTTTGCTTTGTATTTTATTTTTCTCTCTCTCTTCAAAGAAACAAGAACCTTGAGACTCCATTTTTTTCTATATCTTTGAAGGCGGATGTTGAATGTTCATCATTCATTCTCGATTTCGTTTTTTGTATAAAATATATTTTTTTCTATGAAAAATACTATAAAGATGAACCAACTGGAGAAATTCTTCTTTTTTTTCTCTCCTCTATTACAAAAAAATAGCCATGTGAATTCAAGCCCTTTTTCTTTTTTGGCTTTTGTGTAAACATTTTGGCATGGATTTTTGAGCCCAAAAGTAGAGAATGATCATAACTAAAACTTTGAGCTATACAAGAACGAACGTCTCTCTCTCTCTATTGTTATAATCAGCTGGAGAGAATTTTTGGAAAGGAAATGAAGAAGATGAACTGGTATACAGAATAAATATTAAAAAAAAATATGGGGGACGTCATCCACAAAAAAATTATTTATGTAAATAAACAAATACAAAATTCATGTTGAGGTAGTTTCTGTACTAACAAGGGTAAATAAAGGAAGACGAAAAACTTTAACTTGGAATTAGAGATCAAGTTAAACATTAAGAAAGTTTGACATTAATAGTTTGTTGACAGTAGAAAGTTTTATATATGCAAATGCCCAAAAACCTTGCATTTCTTGTAAGTTTAAATGAATGTCTCAAATTATTTAACTAATTTAAAAATTCCTTGTGCTTCATTATCCCATTTTTTGACTTTGTATTTACATTGGAGAGACAGAAAATAGGCTAAAGATTTTTTTAGCTTCTCAACCTTTTTCTTGGGAAAGTTGAGTGTTTTGTACAGCTACATGTTGGTGGTATGGGATGAAAGATGGACGTGAATAGAATGAGGAAAAGATGTAGAAAATTTACAAGAGCGTCAAATGTACGTGGGAAATTCACACGAGCTTCTCAAGATTGGCAAGAATTCAATGTAGTGACTCTCTCATTTCATGTAAAAGGGAAGATTGTCTCTTTCTCTATCATTGAAGATTGAATCGGATTGTAAAATGGGGAAAGTGCTCAACCTCTTGTAAAGTTGAGATAGCTAAGATGTTGATATCAATCCATGTACATATATCCTGTTGACAATCTCCTCTCCTCCTCCTCTCCATGATGAGACTCTCATGTTCCAACACCGTCGGTCATACTCATCACAATGTCACGTAAAAGTCTGGGAATTTTTTGTGAATGTCCCTATACATATACATATATAGGGACTCACACACAAGGAAAAAAAAATTCAAACCGGACTAGTCTTCTGGATTGAAGACTCAATATTTTTCTTTAAAAGTCTATATCGTTTCCCATGGAATTGACAATGCGAAGATATTATTCGTATAAATATACGAGAGAGAGAGAGAGAGAGAGAGATCACGTTCGCAATAAAAACGGGAGGAGAATTTGGATCTTGATCAAAGTTCATGGCTAAAACTACGCGGTTGGCCTCTCTCTCTCTCTTTGTGTGTGTCCTCCTTTTTCTTTGTGTTTGTATGTGTGTGTGAGTTTAGATTTGGGCTAGAGGAATGAATCTTACTTTTCTTCATCTTCATCCATGGGAATCTTTATTTTTTGTGGGTGACATGGGATGTGTTAAATCTTATCCATGTTATATATAGGGCAGTTGAGGACAAGAAAGTAAAAAAAAAGAAGAGATTTCACTTTTTTGGAGAGAGAGAGAGAGAAAGTCATCATTCTATTTTTCAAGGGGGGTAGACTAGAATTGTCCTTGATTTTCATCCCAAAATCTTCATCCCTGTCACACACCTTTTATACACATTTATCTTTCCATCAAGATGAATGGAGAGGGGTTTTTGATTTTGCTGATTCTCAATTTACAGATTGACATTCCTCTCTCTCTCTCTGGTCATACATTTGTGTGTGATAGAAAATGGAAAGGTATTAATATTGGCACTGGACGATATTTTCTCTTTGAAAACTTTAATCTAGCTGACTTTGCTCTCATGTTATTTACACATGTAAAAACATGTAAGGCCAATAGTTTGACTCTGTCATAATTAATCTTTTTCCCTCTCATCCACGTCAGCACTCACAAGTCAGTAGGTTCGTCCATCGATATTTTTTTTGACACATCCCTGATGAGATTCAACCGCTTCCCCATGTGACACAATATTTTATTGAGATCTCTTCAACTGATGCTTTTACCAATTCACATTTTTTCATTTATTCCCCCCATTGAGCTTGACCCCAATATAAAAATTATATAAAAAAAAAGTGAAAATATGTTGGTGATGAGTTTTCCCAGAAAATATTTAAAAAATATTTCATATTTTTACATGTCATAAAAAAGAAGTAAAATGGATTTTGATATAAATTTTACTCTATATTTTTTATTCCTATGAGAGACAGATAAAAAAGATGCAGTCTCTCTCTCTCTCTCTGGTGAATGTCCACAAACATGGAAACTCCATTTAGAGGAGGGACATGAATGTGAGGGGCTATGTAAAAAAGTTTTTTGAGATTATCTTGTCGCCGTTGACAGACTGTTTGATACTTTATATAAAAATTGAAAGGGTTGGCCTGTAAAAACCATATCTTTTTTTTGATCCTCCCGTCTTTTACCTTGTCCCTCGTTCAGTTGTGTACAACCACCCAAAGATATTGCATTTCTATTTCCGTTTTCCCCTCTCTCTCTCTATCTCTCTCGTACTTGAACATAGAAAAAAAGAACAGAAGAAAGCTGAAGTTGACTGAGAGGAATTGAGAGCCTTTGACTTTTTTTGTGTCTATAGAGAGAGAGAGAGAGAGAGAGAGAGAGAGAAATATTACGAGTGGAAAAATTTCAGGGAAATGGAGAGGGTACAGAAAATCTCCATGTCTCCTGTCTTCAATGAAATAAATACGAGGAAGAGGATACATAAGTACGGATGTAATATGTGGCTTCTATTATGACTTGCGGGAACATAAAAGAACCCCCCCTCCTCCTCCTCTCCTCCCTTCCACTTACTTATCTACAAACACACATCTTCCTCGTGTCTGTCTATCTGTCATCATGAATTACTTTTTTGTACATGTACATCACATCTCGCCTTGTATCCCTCACTCACATAATGTCAACCTCCTCATGTTAGTCGAGTTAACTGTGAGAGGACTGTCTGTAGAGGAAGAGAATAGAAATGAAGATTTTTTTGTTATGTGAATGAATTTCTGTTCAAACGAATTTTTGAATTATATTTAGTACCATAGCTATGGTTAGAGAGATATTGACAATTTTAAATTATCAATTATCAGATAGGCCATAGGCCATAATCATGGGGATGACAGTAAGAGTGTTTTTTATTTAGAATTTGAATTGAAGAGTAGAGCAGAAAAAAATGAATGTGGGATTTTCCTCTGCTTGTTGTATGACACAAATTTTGTGTATAAAAGTGGAGTCAGTCAAAGTGTAATGGATTGAGGTAGAGGAAGCGGAAGGGACGACATTCACCAAGCAGGAAAGAGAAGAGGAAACAAATTTTTTTTCATCTTTTTTTTACTCTTTTGTCTCTTTACTCTACACTTGGTTGAATTTTCATTGTCTCTTTTTTTCACTTTCTCTCTCTCTTGTCTCTTTTTCTCTCTACTTTCACCCTGAGTCTCATCATCATCATCCAATTTCATTTCACTTGTCTGATTTCCAGGTAATACTTTACACCGTACCGGGTGAGACTAAGAGTTGATGATGATGCCAGAGACTTTGAAAAAGGAGGGAGGCTGAGCTAAGGAATTATTTTTTCAACTCTCTCTCTCTTTCTCTCTCTCTCTCTCTCTTTGAGAGAAAGTGTGAGTGTGTCCACGGATAATAAATTATACAAGGTCTTACAACTTTTTCTCTCCATTCTACACAGACTGTCTCCATCCACAATCTCCATGAAAATTTATACCGTTCAGATTTATTCTTTGTACTTTGTTAAAAGTACAAAAGTTACTCTCTCTCTCTCTTAAATTCCTCTGAAATTTTGCCAATGTTTTCCACTCAACTGCCGTTCATTAAAACCCATTTAAAAAGAGAAAGTAGAAATATAAAATTGTGAGTTGGTCTAGTCCAAGTTATGGTAGTACATCATGGGGAAAATAAAATTTTGTGTAATAATAAAATGGCCTAATTATACAACTGCCAAAACTTTACTCATGAGATACAATATTTTATATATATGGGATGGCCCATTACATGGTATAGTTATTATTTAAAAAATTTTCAACTCTACAAAAAGACACTGGTACTTGATGGTCCTTTCTCTTTTACTTTTGTCTCACAATTGAGACACATATGCCATGTAATTGAGTTATAAAAAGAAAATTAATACAAAAATTAGTTTAGTACAAATGATCAAGTGTCTCTTTTCTTCTTTGACAAAACAAAAGAGAAAATCGAAACAAGGGCAAGAGATTAGAGATAGAGCAGAGTAAGAATATTGTCAAAAATCTTGAACATTTAACACTTAAACAGGGAAAAGGTTTGTAGACACAATAGACTAAGATTGAGGATGTCACACTCACAGGCCTACCTCGTACAATGCGGGTACTATCAAACAAAATACAAAAGAATAACGACAAGTAATAACTTGAAGCGTACAATTTATTTTATAGGTCATTGGTAAATGGAAACAAAAGGCTACAACAAAGTGTAGCCAATGACGAGTTTGTGTGTAGCCAAGAGAAAGCTTTTTATTTTTTTGGCTATTTGTCTAACATGAAGAGAGAGAGAGAGAGAGAGAGAAAGTCATGTATATTACATAAGATAACCAATCCAATTCTCTCTCTTTTCTCTTTACTTTTATGTCTTCTTCATCTAATCATCTCTCACTTATTATTATCAAACATTTTTTGGTCTACCAAACACTTCCAATAATCATTTCGAATCCAAATTAGATGATGGTGATGGTCACATGACTATAACTGGGAACAAAAGAGAAAATTCTCTTTTGTCTTGCTTTCTAGCCGTATACCAATTTATTAGTATTTTTATTATATTACACGAGTCTACACTAAAATAAAACGTTTTTGTGTTGATTTTTTCATGTATCTCTGTACACGTTCATCCCTTAATATGAAATTGTTTTCTGTACACTGTACTGACTGTACTGGAGAAAGGAGAAAGGTCGTCAAACTCATGTTTTGTTTTTTTTTATCTGAGATTGTCAGTTGCCAAACCTCATTCCATGTGATTATCTCTAAAAGATGTATAGACCTACCGTCTTTGGGAAAGTTGAGAGATCACTCAACTCTTGACTCTTATCCAGTCAAGTTGAAGAAAAAGGATTTGTTATTGGGATGGGATGAGGTGTGAGGAGAAATGATTAAGAAACAAGATTTTACCTTTAATCTTTGTAGACAAGAATACTCACATTGTACTTTCACTCCTGTGTGGACTTTGTAGTTTATATAAAGCTGAATTAACTTTTTCTTTACTTTTCCATGTTTCTTGAGATTTTCTACATGTCAATGAAAGCCTCCATCTTTTCTCTCTCTCTTAGTTTGTCTAAACTAATTCCTTCTCTTTTGTTAAAAAAAGTTTTTCAAGGACATTTCATAACCTTTGTGGGGAGAGAACAATGAAATTAATTATATTTCGAAATTTAATCTCTCTCTCTCTCTCTCTCTCTCTTCCCAAACAAAGCACTTGATAAAATCCGTTTAAACTTAATTGTCAACTTTTCGCATGGTCTTTAATTTCTAATACTCTCCATGTCGACATTCATGACAATGAAAAAGCATCTGGTGTGAAAAGTTGTTTCAAAATTAATTTTTCATTTTATTTAAATACATATTTATTGTCTAATTCAAATTTTCACAACTTAAAAACAAAAAAATTTGACGAATTTTTACGTAAATAGTAACCAGATTCTAGTTAAATTTTGTTTAAAATGTGTAATAATAAAAAAACTGAAAGAAATTCAAAATTAGAATAAAGCCCAAGGATAAACAAAGAGGATGTGCAATCAATTGAATAAAAGTTTAATAAAAAAAACTTAATGAACATTGAATTGAGGTCGTTTCAATCCTCGAGCACACTTTCACTTTGAAAAAACTAAAAAAAAAATATATTTCAATGGTCTCAATGGTGAAGAAATGAAAAGAGAAGTAACAAATCAGATGTAAAATGAAAATATATTTTAAATGACAGTATATCAATAGACGTAATGGGAGAAATTCTCCCTCTCTCTCTCTCTTGAAAATCGTCAATCATATTACAATTCTAATGGTACATTTGAAATACTTAAATAGATGTAAATAAGGTAGAGAATTTCCTCGTGAATTTTTTTTTATTGCTGTCACTCCACCAAAAAAAGGGAGTGTGTGGAGTGTGTGGATATATGAGAGAGAGAAAAAAAATGTATGTATTTGCCATTGTAGAATTGGAATGTGCTGAGAAATTATGTGAGGAATGGACCAAGTCCCATGAGACAGATAAAAATGTCTTGGCATGGTAGCTTCGCTTAAGATTCTCTTTTTTTATATCTCATTCCTTACAACCCCCCCCCCCTCCCAACCAAAGAGATTTCCTCAATCTGACGGCAACAGCTTTAAGAAGCACTACTAGATAAAGAAAGTTCTTTTTTTTACATCTTGAGCAATCTATAGACATGTCTAGTGCAGGGGTTAGGACAAGCTGTTCACCAATTGAGGAAAAAGATGTTTCATGATTTGATGTTTGATGAAGAAAATTCAACGAGAATGTCGTATTATACATGTATACATGGAGAAAATAAGTTCTAGAATGTTCTTGAATTTAATTTTCATCACTTTCTCCACCTCTCTCTCTCTCTCAAGTTGAACATGGATTAGGAGTTTTTGAATTGAACCAATCATATTTCATATTAGAAGTAGTTCTTGGTTTTGAATATATGTACAATGTTGTATAATGGAGAAAGTAGAATCGATCAAGGAAATTCTTTTTTTTTCTCTCTCTCCTTTCCATATTAATCATATTGTGGAAAAAGAGAATGAGATTTCTTGTGTGATTTGTTAAACATTTCTTCATCATTTCCCTAAGTGCTCTTCACTTTCTCCAATTTTATCTTCTCATCCATTAGTACTTGTAGTTATCGTGTTCAATGTCAAGTATTCTCTATTTAAATTTTCTTCTTTTTTTTCTCGTCTTACCACTTAGAGTAAATATTCACCTTTTTTGAATTTTGACGGATTCTAAATAAATATGTTGGGGAATTTTAGTAGTATGGAATAATTTTTTTACTCGTTTTGTACATTGATTTCACCTTTATTTACTAACGTCCATTTTTTTCTTGTGTGAGATGCAAGTCAAGGCATCTTTCTCTCTCTCTCTCTGTTTGAAATTCAGATAAAAGAGTTTTCTTTATGCACAAAAATGAAAATTGTACACTGCTTACACTGCAAGATGAATAAAAAGGGAACTTGGTAATTTCGTCGAAACTATCTTTGTCTGTGTTTCATGTCAAGTTTTCTTTTTTGATGAAAGTAAAAAATGCCAGAGGGTTTACACACAAAAAAACTAAAGGGAAAAGATTCTCGACCCACATTTTTCCCTTTTTTCTTTGGTGAATTTTGTGTGTGTAAAACATGTAAAATAGAAAATGTGAAGGTAGGGAAGATGAAGATTTTGAATAAAAGATACAAATGATAATGTAGGCAAGAATAAATAGTAATATTTTTTAAATAATATTTCTCTCAAGTAAACATGACTTTCTTCAACTTGTCAGTGTCAGTTTGTTATTCTCCATTTTGAGAAAAAAAAGTGATTTAAATCTTGTATAAATTACATTTCAAAGGATTATTTTCACAAAAAAAACATTACTGTAGATAATTTAAACTAAATTTCTTTGAAACGGTAACTTTATTGGGGTTTATGAAAAAGTACACAAATTTTTTATGTTGGATTAGCCAACACTGATACTTTTGTTGTTTTTGTGTAGACTGGAAAGCATACCAAGTTTGTGAGTTTTGTGGTCACATTTCAAGTAAAACTTTGTCAAGAAACTGTATTAATTAACATGCAAGTTACAAAAGTGAAAGCATTGAGTTGAATAGATCAGAGAAAATGGGTGGAGTACTCTCCCACTCTTGTACATAAAAAACAAGCTTAAAAATGTTTTATAAATTTTTTTTTTTTTAAAAAAAAAGGTTCAAGGCTAAAAGCTGCATGAGGAAAAACTCATAAGAAATCTCAAGAGAAAATAAATTTACTTTATTACACTTACCTTCCTCAAATAAAATAAGCAAAAAAAATATTTAAGCTTAAAACGCAAGTTGAGCTCCACCCAAAGCCTCAAAATGACGAGGTCAATTCATTGTAAATGGACTATTATTAGTCATAAAATAGTACAGATGAAACGTGAGGCTCACCAGCTGTTTTTTTATTTATAAACATTCTTAAATTATTTACAAAAAAAGCTTTTTTGTATCCTTTCACACCTGTTTACTCATGCCGTCATTCATTTTTACTGGGTCACTGAACTTTCACTGCATCACCAGATGAAATGTGCGTCATCCAGTAAAAAAAATAAATTATGAGCCAAACTCAAAAGGCAAAAAAACTATATTCATTAAATTACTAAAAACAAAGAAAATTAATAGGCAAGATTTTCTCAAAACAGGGGGACACCTGTAACTGAAATTAATTAAATTACTAGGAAAAATCATAGCCATTGAACTTGAGGTTAAATATAATTAATTTGAAATTCTAAAAATAAAGTAGACTTTCTCTTTCTCTCTTTCTATATTTAATGTCACAAATTTAACTGAAATCACTTGTCATTTGAACCATTAATCAAGTTAGACGCGACAGTGTCAACCTTGTGAGTTATTTTTTGTGGTCTGACTTGTAATAGGATTGTAGAAATTAATTTATTTGTTAATTCGAATCATTATTTATTTGTTACATAATATCAAGAGCATCAATAGTTCAATGAAAGTTTTCAAAAGAAATTTGCATGAGACGACATCTAAAAGGCTTTCTCTATTTTTAGTTAATTATGTGTGTAAGTTACAAAAAGGGGTTTGAGGTAGTGAAACCATATTCCGGTTTCAGAATGGAAATTCAGAGTCAGTTGCATTAATTAAAAAATACTTGAAAAACATGAAGAGCAAAAAGGGGAGGGGCTGTGGTAGTTCTACAGGGTGCCGCATAACCCTTGCCGCCCTACCTACAGATGACCCCTGACATGTCAGAAAAAATCCTTCATACCAGT
>JAQIVZ010003022.1:0-16418 GCA_034700945.1 Arrhopalites spinosus | reverse complement strand
CTTTTAACACGTCGAAACTAGGGGAAAATTGCTCCATAAGAGACAATGGGAACTAAGTCTGCCTCTCACTGTACATTCTCCTTTGTACAAAATTCATTTCGTCATTTTAAATTAAATGATTTTCAGAGTTACCTTATTTGACTTGAAAGTAGATGAAATTAAAACGGTTTGAGTTTGGTTGGTAAATATTTGTATTGTGTAGCTTAGTATTTTAAACAGTTGCTCTTATTGCTAGTCATGTAGGTAGTTGTAATAATTAGGTAATTAGTTTTGCTATATCAAAAGTAGATTTTGTGCATGAATTCTAAAGATTTTGGGTTAGTAAATTAAGGGAATTGATTTGATTTTTGGGTACGATGTCATATTTTTTATGAAACATTTAAATAAATGTAAATTGAATTTTAATAATAGACAAACCTCAGCTAAAGATTCAGAATACGAGAATATAGAGTCTGAAGAGGATGACGGGAGAGAAGAGGAGGATGGTGAAAAGGAGGAAGAAGAAATCAGGAGATTTGAAGAAGAGGAAAAGAGGCTAATGGAGAAAGGTAAAGTTAATTCTTTTCTTGTGTTCTTCATTTTTTTGTCATGTTGATTTTCTATTTTTATTGTGTAAATCAAATCTTAATAAATTTCATTTTAACAGCAGATGAACAAAGTCAGTCAGAATGGAGTGATGAGGATGAGAGTGAAGATGACCGACAAGGGGATGGAGGTCAAGAGTCAACTGGTACTTTGAATAGCTCATCTATTGTTTGTTTTCATATCAGAGATTATGTAACAATTTTTATAATTAAAATCATTTATGATTTAGGTTATGCTACAGATGATGATCCAGCTTTAGAAAATGTGAGCATAACAAACGAGAATGGCCTAACGGATGCAGAAGGTAAAAATTATATTTGATATTAATTTTTATATATAAAATAATTTGTAGTGTATAAAAATGTCTGGAAAATTGACTTGTAGGTGCTCTGAGTGACGTCAATTCAGTTTTTAATGGTGACGATGATGTGAGCATTTCTTCGTCAAGAGCTTCGTCTCGTCTTTTCTCTGATGCATTATTGAGTGTTGACAGTTTAAATACGATGTTTGAAGACTCTGAGTATGAATTTTCTGACACGCATTTGTCAAACCTTCGCAACATGTCCGAATCAATAGCTCGAAGTTTTGGACAGCCTCAAACGTCCGACTCTGAATAGTTAACGTCAGCAGCTATATGTACATTACAAAATGACTAGAGAGGCAAATACGTTTAACATTGTGAATATATACTTACCATTAACTATTTATTAATTAACATTTAGAGATAGGTGTATGTTATGAGGAAGGATTTTATCCAACTGCCAAAGAGAGGATGCAATTTGTAGAAAGAATCTCGACAATCTTTTTTTTGTTGTTTTTTTTGTACTGTGTGTGTTTTACTAAAAAAAATAAGAATACTTCGGCTGAAACTGTATAATCAAGCTAGTAAGAATGACATAGTTAAAACGTTAAGGCTAAGACTTAAATTAAGTAATTTATCATCATTATGAAATTTCAAATGAAATTCATGCAATATTTTTCACTTATTGTTCGTACTCGACATATTCATTAATGCCTTCTTATCGTTGTAGGCGTGTGTTAGTAAGGTAAAAATACAACAAGAATTTTTTAAAATTAGTTACTCGCGTGTGCTTGTTCCAATTTATTGCTTGTTTGTTTTGTACAATTATACTATGAAATTATGATCTAGAATCTCTATTATTATTTTTATTTTACCAATTTACCGCGTGAAAAGATACCTGTGTCAAAAAAATGGTAGCTTTTTGTCAATCTCAATGATTTTTAATGGTTTTTTTGTGTTTTTAATATTACATTGATGACAAATTTAATGAAAAGCATTTACTTTAAATAATCGGACTTGAAAAATTTATTGATTGCATTTAAATAAAATCATTTATGTTTGACTATAAAATATAATGTTGATTTTATGCATTGATTCTCTGGTCCATACAAATCAGAGTAGGCAAAAGATTTAATATTTTGCGATAATAATTGGTTGGACAATAATTTTATTATTGGTTTCAGAAAGTTTTGACAGATTTTAATTTGTGATTCTAGACAATAATTTTTCCCAAATTAATAATCATCCTTCAAACATGAATATATCTTCTGAGGGGAGTCCAATTGATTCAAAAATTCTACAGAATTAAATAAAAATATCAGGACAATAATTTAATATTAATTTTGGAAGAATACTTAAATAAAATGAAAATTTACGTTTGGCATGTGTCGGTGAAACCCCAAGGACCACAGGCAGCCCCCTTGACTTTTAAAGGAATATTGGCTTCTTCTGGAAGTGGGATTTGATCTAAATTGGCTATAATTGACTCAGTGGTGACACGACCTTGATTTCCATTCCAGCTTTGAGTGGATTGTGTGATGTAAGGAACATAGAAGAACCAACCAAGTTTAGTTAAAGTTTTCCATGTTGGCTGCCAAATGAGAGCTGCTGGTTCCACGGCAGATTGAATGAGAATGACTTGCTTGACTTTAATGTCTCGTTTTTTTTCCTTAATAAATTTGATGATACTCATAAATGGTGTCACACCAGTTCCGCCACCCATTAAAATTAATCTGTCTAGATCCATCAACCAATTTGTATCAAAGCTCCCTCGTATTCCACCAATTTCCAGTGAGCTGGGCTTAAATAATTCGAGATTTGCGAGGAGAGGAGTCGTTTTTCCATCATTGTAGATTTTTATTATGAAAAGAATTACTTGACCTGCTGTGTCATCGAGGGAGTCATAGTCTTCTGATTGTTGGGATGTTATTAATTTTACAGGTGTGTATGATTTTTCGAGTAGGCCTGTCAAATTTAATTAGGAAATTTAAAAAGAGTCTTTTTTTAACTGCTAAAAATTTCTGTTTACCCTCAATTCTGAATCTCATATGCCAGCCTGCATAGGGGGCGGGGGGAGATAATAAATCATTAGACATTTGATGACTGGAAAAATTAACCGTAATTAATTAAATTTAATCTCGTGATTACTGACCTACAGGTATTCCAAAATGAACTTCCTTTCCCAATTTAATTGCAAAAAGAAGTGTGGAATTTGGCATTGTTTCTTTGAGCACAACGGTCCCACTGTAATAGTCCACTGGAGCTGCCCTTGAGTCCATCAATTTATTGTGATCTTTTTGTACTATTCCGATGGTCTTCCACATTTCTATTCACGAAAAGTATTGATTATAAGTTTTTAAAAAACAAAGATTAATTTTATGTATAATTACTGAATCGTGGTTTCTGTAAAGTAAAGACCAATTTCTTGAATTGATTCTCAAATTTAAAATTTATTGTGTCGTCAGTCAATTTTTCATGAAGTTTGACATGGGCTGTCCATATTTCTGGAGGGGTTGTCACCATCCGTACAAATAGTTCTTGTTTACTTACAATGCCCATTGACCAGAAATTTGAGTCCATGTTTTCTATCATGCACTCGACCTTGATTAATTTAATTAAATTGTTTGTGAAAAATTTTATTTAGTAGATATCAATGAATAAGAAAATAAATTAAATTTTTTACTTTGTATGAAATTGATGCATCGTCCTCTTGAAAAGATGTCAAGGGAAGACTTTCATCTGAAATTAAAATTTTAATTGGCAATTTTTTTCTTCAATTCAATTCAGTTGAATTGTAATTAATTTACACAAAGAGTTTAATTACCATCTTCTTTGTTACTTTTACAACAAAAACAACCCGACCCTGCACCAGCTCCGGTGGCAGGTTTCAATCGTCGTTTCTTTTTTGAATCTTTACCCAAAAGTCTCATGGAAGTCATTTTATATTTAATGGACGAATTATTTATAATTTGATTAACTTGCTAAATTTTTAATTAAATATAACTATGAATTTTGTACAATTTGCCAATTATTCTAATACTAATTTTACATCATTTTTGACATTTTAGATTATAAATTGCGGAAACGCCTTTTTATAGTCGCGAGTAGTCGCAGTCGCGAGCTTGCTTTATTAGTCGTTCAATATTTAATTACAAGTTTAGTTTTCCATAGTGACAAATTATGGTTTGAGCCCATTGCAATGGGCAGCCAACTTTTGACATTCAGAATGGGAAAGATGAATATTTTGACCTAAAATAGTGTACAGGTGTTCTCATTACATCTAACATTTAAAATGTTATTTATTTTATCGTGTGCGAAGCACAAATTAACTCGAACATCAAGTTAACTTTTAATTTACATTCTATTTTCTTAACTCACCATATAAATTCTCTTATTATTCTTGTACTATTGTCTATAATAATTAATACCCAGTGATTAATAATCACTGATTATCATATAAAAACCAAATAAAAAAATAGTTTATTCTAATTTTGACTGGTTTTTTTAAATCTAGATTTCCCCCCAAAAAAATTTATCCCCATTTAATTCGCATTTAACAAAAAAAAAACTAATTCATCTCACACACACAATGCGTGTTGACATTGACGAGCTAATTGAGTATGATTATACAGTTTTTTAAATTAAAGACAAACAGCAGCAGCTTCTGTTGACTACTAGGCTCTTACTCCTAGTCTTTGTTTTAAATGAATTGAGAATTTTGTGTTCAAAATCAGGTTTAGTTGTTTCACTTTTTAATTGTAGGTTCAAGTAATCTTTTCTTATTCTAAACTGAACCACATCAAAATGAACAGAATCAAGTATGACGCCTTTTTTTCATAAAAACTCTCCCTGTCAACTTAGGTATAACTGAGATTTTCTTTCTTCCTGATGTTTATCTCATAAAAAATAATTTAAATAATTCTTGTCCTTTGATAAACTTAATTTTTTGGTGTGTATGTGCATAAAATATATTAATACTGTCTAGTCTACTACTCCCACCTGGAAAACCTAGAAAATTTAATAGAAGATGACAAGATGAATTGATGGACTTGATAATTTCACACACACACACTTTTCACCTCAACCAACTGTCGAGAAACGAAGGAAAAGGAAGCCATTTTTTGTAATCATGTAATGACAGGGTTGAAAATTAAAATATAGGACATTTTAACCAAAATTTAAAAAATTATAATTTACTTTTTCATGAGGAGTCGTGACCCTTCGACTGTTGGTGGTAAGTACACAAAGTAAAGGTGAAGACCCCACACTTGACTTTCTCCAATAATTGGCTGCACGAGGATTGACCCTAGTAATTATTTAAATTTTTTTCTATGGAATTCTTTTGTTTAATCTAATTAACAACAATGAGATGAACATTGAATAACATATGGAGGACTTGTTAATATTTTTTTAACATGTCAAATATTCATTTGTACATCTGCTCAGCAGATTCTACATTTCAAACACCTTTGCTTTTACTTGTTTATTTGTATTCAAAATTATGAAATATATTTTTTTTGTCTCTTTCCTGGTTCTTGATTGGCATTTAACCCGACTCTCTCTCTCTCTCTCTCTCTCTCTCCAAATTTGACCACAGGGAAGGAAATGTTAAGTGTCAGATTGACTTATAAATTAAGAGAGAGAGAGAGAATCATTTGAATTGAAACAAAAACACTGATCCAAGATTGCGTGTGATCACAAAATGTGTACATGTTGTTTGGTGTTGGTTTTTTTTGTTTGAACAAGATTTGAACATGTTTAATAATAATAATATTCTGATACTGATACCAAAAAATTGGGACTGTTCGCGTGGCTAGTAGTCATAATTTTCATTATTTGTATTGATACTTAATCTTTTTAGAGTGTGATGATTGTATCTTTTTTTGTTTTTAAGTCAAAATCTTTATATCAATTCAACTACCCATACAAAACACATAGAGGGTGAAGATTGATGATCTTTGTTGTGTGTATGAGTAAAGGTATCCTATTGTTTTCATAAGATGATCCATGTACAATTTTTACTTCCTCTTCATTTGTAACAACTGCAGAGAGGCAAGTTATTGTAGGACTCATGGAGAGTCATGGGATGCGAATGATGTTGAGAATTTCAATTTTCAAAAGTTATTGACTGGCTAAACAGCATGAATTCAAAAAAATAATGTTTTCTTCTTGTTTACGTGTATACTTTGACAACATAAGTCTTATAACTTTTATTTACTCTCTTCAACTTCACTCTTAACTATTGTTAGAATCATGTACAGATAACCCAATCGTAAATTTGAGTCTAGGTATTGAATATAAAATTTACACACTTTTTTCAAATATTTTTTTAAATAAAGTGCTAACTTAAGCACACAATACAGTTAAATTAATTAGTTTACAGGGCCAAGTTTGAATCTCCCTTCAAATTATTATTCCTTCTTTTGATGCCCACACTTTCTACAATGAAGGTTGAGATGACACACTGGCGGCTGCAAATGGGCAGTCTTGACACTTGTAGGGTCTCTCCCCTGTGTGACATCTGAGATGAATCTACATTAAACTAAATCACACCATTTTATTTTTCTGACTTTATAGAAAATTAATTAATTCATCTCTACCTTCAAGTCAGAAGGTCAACAAACTTTGTTGCAAAATGGGCAGGTTCGATTAGCCAAAGGAGAATCTGACGGAAGGAAAAGTCGGGGTTTCTTAAAATCCCCGTGAAGTCCTCCAGCATGATTAGCCATTATGTGTCTCTTCAAAATTCGCCGACTTGAGAAAGTGAGTTGACAAACAGGGCAAGTGACGGAGTCAAATGTTGTATGATTTATAAAAATATGGTTAGCAAGAATCTCAGGAGTGGAAAATTTCCGGGTACAGACATCGAGTGGACATTTTCTTTTGATGACGGGGGACTCGCCTGAAGAGTCAGATTGGCTTGCCTCATTATCCACACCCTCCCTCTTGACGGCTTCTGAAGATGACACAGTCCCGTCTTGTCCATCGTGTCCATGAGCTCTTTTAATGTGGCTAGGAAGCCTACATTTCCTATTAGTCGCCATGGAACATCCTTCATGTGGACAACGAAAGGGCCGGTAGCCAGTATGAATCATCAAATGTACCTTCATGTTACCGATGGAGATTTTTGCGTTACAAATTGGACATTTTGGTTTCTTCTTGTTGATATGAGCATCATGTAAATGGTGGGTCAGGGCACACAAATTCCAAAACTCACAGTGACAGATTGGGCAGGTCAGATTGTCGTTGACCAATTCAATCTCTCCTTCTTCATTCTCATCCTCAGCCAATTGATGATTAGGAATGGGATCTGGTTCCAAAAATAATTGTTGCTCTTGTTCTGTACACAGAAAAATAAAATGGCAAGTACAGAATTAATTAATAAATATGTAATTCAAGTCACTACATAAAATTGAATGTACTTTTTCTCACCATTCTCTTCTATTTCCTCATCTTCCTCATTCTCTTCCTCAGCCACAAGATCATCAGCAAATACGTCCGCCTCCATAAAAGAATCCTGCCGTGGTTCTGGGAATAAAAAATCATTAAATTAACTAATTACCTGTGATGGAATAAATATTTAATTGAAATTAATACTTTTACATACGAATATAATTTTTTACCATTATTGCCAATCCCATCACCATCTTGGTTTTCATTCCCCGGAATTAATTGCGAGGATTCAGAATTAATTTGCATGGAATGAGGACCAGTTTCACCTGATGAGGACACCACTTCCGGTTCATCACCTTCCCCTGTATTGTTGGTCAAGTCAGTCTGATTAATATTCTCATCTTTATGATCATGACACTCCATACTCCCCCCTTGATTCCCATGACCCACTTTATTTTGACTCCCGACGTCAATGTCCGTGGACCCTCTTGAATTGTCGTTTATTTGAGTTGTTGGTGGGATTTGGGTTTGGAGAAGGTCAGAATTTTGTTGTCTCAATTTGTTGGCTAGAAACGATTTTTCTTGACGACGTTGATTAAATTCAAATTGACAATTATGAAATTGTAAGTAATGTTGATAGCCATTTTTCAAAAGGACGGCACAGTCACAGCAAACGGCAAAATTTTCATGTTCAATAATTGGACGATTGAGGAGGGATGACAGGACTTGACTGACTTTTATTTTCTTCCATTTTGACTTGTTGTCTCCACTTGCACTCTTTGTTGATGATGACAATTCAAAGGAAGAGTCAATAAATATTTCGGAGAGAAACAAGGTCCCGTCAAATTTTTTGCAACAATTACTACACTCATCTTCGAATTCCATTGTCACGTCAGAATAAATTTAACAAGTCAGGAGAGTTGAGAATTTAATAATTAAATTGAATGAGACGGAAGAAATTTCTTGTTTAATTTTTTCCGATGCTCTGTCCTCCTTCAAGTCGATAAAAAGAATAAAAACTCAAATGTCCAGTCTGTTAATTGTCTTTATTTTTGTCCTCTAAAGGGGCTCAAGTTCTATGATTAGATTCTTAGTCTTAGAAGGATCAATAATATGAAGGGGTCTCATAATAGATGGTTCTTTGTAAAAAGGGATTAAACTTAACTAAACTAAATTTAAAATTAGAACTTTTAGAATTAAAATTTACATTGAATAAATCCAACCTTTTCTTATCCCTTCCCTTTTTTCCCTACAGAAAGTCAAATTTTCTTTAAGTAATTTAAGAATGTGAACCAAAGGATTATGTATAGACCTCTAAAAAACCTCTTGAACAAAAATTAATTAAGAACCAATTCACTAGCTGGAAAATATGTAACAAAATGGAAGCCAAGTAAATAAAATTGACTCATTGTTCAAATATTACATAAATTAAAATAAAATTAATTACATTTCATTTTAAAACTGTCTCTGAGTTGAATTAGAGGCGTGAACTCATCTTGAAAATGTACATCTCCAGTTTGCCTCTGGGTTAAATAGCATTGGTAATTTTATTTATTTAAATAGTCAATTATAAAACATGAAACTCAATTTGTTAAAAAAGTATACAAAAAAAATCAAGAATTTGTCAACATATGACACAATGTAATATTTGTACTTTTATACATGGAAAAAATTAAATTAAAAAGTTTTTAAAGTTGAAAACTCAAATTAAAATTAAAATTTAACAGTCCCACGCTTCTCCGTTCTAAAAAGTCATCCAGTTTTGAATGAAGAAATTAATATTCAAAAAGAGATTCATTTATGCAAATGAATTGGAAAGTAAGCGTGCCAGAACATGGGAGTTTAGATTTCAATTCTTCTTGTTTTTCTCTCTACTAATTACTCTCTATATAAAGTTTACCTATGTGTGTGTGTATGTAAATTAGTCATCTTTTGTTTTTTTTATATGAAAAACGTCACAAATTATTAAGCCTGTCATTCATCACACGTAATTAACCAAAGATAGGGGGGAGAAACGGCGATAGATAGGATTCCGCATTAAAATTATGATTAATTAAAATAATTGTAGTATTCACTCTTACATAATTCTCAATTTCTCATTGCCCTTCTGTTTTTTAATTGCTACCTCCAACCATGTTTTTTTAGTGCATTTATCCTCACATAAAAGAAAAAATAGTACAATTAACAAGAAACACGGCCATGTTTCTTTTCATTTCAGCACACACTATTTTAATTAATAATTACACGCTTTGATTCTTCTTTTTTTTGCTCAGTTCTACCTTCCATCTGTCAACTAAATTTTAGATCGAGATAAAAAAATTTTTTGGTAGACTTTTCATTTTGTTTGTCTGGAAAAAGTCCGACAAAAATCCAGTTTTGAATCCAATTTTCATTTTATTGAAATTTCTTCAAAAATCTGTCCAAAGAAATTGAGCATTTTAATACGAATTAAAAACTACGCAAGGTTTATTGGGCCGGGGATGAATTGCCGTGGGAAATTGACTATTGCAAGACAATATGAATGAGAAGCAAAAAAAAAAATTGTCCTGTCAATAATTATTTCCTATGCAAATTGAAGAGAGTCCTAAAATCCTTCAAGGACTCTACACAGCACAGCACAGTCCCTGAGATTTAATTTTGATGAATGGAATGATATAAAAATATGAGAAAGAAATTATACATAAAATAGAAAGAGAAATTCACAAGAGAGAGGTTCAAGGTCCAATAAAAAAAATAGAAATTCACTTGATTAGAAAAAAGGACCCCAACATTTCCCATAGCCCTTAAACTTTAAACTACTGATAAAGCTGAGAGGAAGAGGAGCAATCAAAATAATATTCAAATTTGAAAAGGGAGAGTTTGAAAATCCGATTCAGAAAATATCAAATTTAATTATGTACCTCCATTAAAATCATACAAAAAACTTTTATAAATAGCACATGGCTCATCCTTTATAATTTCTCATCCTCTTCCTCATTTGTATATCCTTTGCATAGATTGAATACCAATTCATTTTTTTTCTATCCATTTAATTTATGTTAATCAGGGCAGGTAGTCTTCCAGATCCAGCTCCAGTTCCGTCTTGTCTCCCCCTTTCCCTTTTCTCACAGTACATATGGGGACCCTTGAAAAGGGACTGTTGTGTGTCTGACTGATTCTGTGTGTGTGGGGAGACTTTATTGGGAATAACCTCAGACCTGAGAGATGCAAATCACTCTTACTTTTCATCTATTTATTCAACTGTGTGGGAATTTCGGGGCAATAATGGAGCATGAAGACAGAGTAAATTCTAATAACAACACTGCCTTGCAACCTTGCACTGGCACAACACAAGACTCAACAATCATCATTATTAGATTCAAATTTCCGATTGAGAGAGAGATTCTCATTCAGAGTTCAGAGGGATGCTCATGAAGCATTTCCCAGAACCCTTTGGTTCATAATTCTCAACTTGAGAACGTTGTCCCTTTTTTTCCTTTTTCATTTTGACAAAAAAATAGTTTTACACTTGTATTGCAAGGTGCATTTGGACCCCTTGCCTTACAAGGTTCTTGTGGAAATATCCATACATTTGCATCTCACAATATTCTACACACAATTAATATTATGTAATCCTTTGATTACAAATAACAACAACAGCAGTGACATGGTCTCACACAAAAATTGTTGCCAACTGCGCAGTCTAAAGTCCCTCATGTTTTTTTTGTACGACTACGTTCCGAGTAAAGTACCAGAAAAAAAATAGATTTTGTGCCTTGACATGCAGGAAGGGGTTAGCGTGTGTAGGGCATGTAAATAAAGTGTGAATGAAATAATCATCTTCCTTCGACGGTCAGGGAAGATTGATTAATATGCATGTACTATCCACATCCACCAAATTATGTACGTGTCAATTTTAATTTTGAAGTCCAATGAAAAAAAATGAAGGGATAAGGAAGATAAAGCGAAAATGGGAGGAGACACAAGTCTGAACTTTGACCATTGCGTGCAAGCTACTTTTTTTACAACTAAAAGTCTTATTCAATTGTTTTTTCATAGTCAAACAAAAGGGTTGAGTCGAGGACCGAGGTAATCAACCAAAAAAAAGTTTGCTTTATTTAATTCTTATTAATTTACTCATTTTTATTTATTAAAATATTTTTTTGTCATAAAATTCATCAAATTTGAGACATTCAAGTTAAAAAACTGTTTTTTTGGTACAATTATAATTTATAAATTTAATTTGCACTACTATTTTAACTTGATTGTATGTACATACATACTGTACAGAATAAAAAATTATGTAAGAATGGGCTGTTAGAAAAAGGGGAGAGAAGATTCGGAGCGCAACAATGATGCGGGTAGGGAACACAAGAAAGAGAGAGAGAGAAGGACCGTAAAAAAGAGCACGGAGTTCCACTATGTACATGGAGGATTTGTATGAAGGTTCAATGAATTAAATTGATAAAGGTGGGCTACATCACATCGCAACGAATTGAAGGAAGAAGGAACATAAGAATAAAAGAATTTTGTGGTTATTTGCATCTCTTTGGATTAAAAATCCTCAACAGGTCATTACTATTCTGTATACATAATATTGTACAATCCTACAGGGGCCATGTTCCATGTTCTTTATCATTCGAATTCGACAAAGATGATAATTTGAGCCAGCTGCCATATGCTTCCTACAATGAACCAAGAGAACTCGGAAATGGAACGTTAAGAAAATTTTTCAGCATCTGCAATAGCAATAGCAATCTGCATGCCATCATTATTATGTATATTACAAATATGTATATATTTAACATTACAAAAAGTATTCCAGCGTGTCCGTTGGTTATTTTTATTCTTGTAGATCGTTCCGTGTACCAACAATAAATTATGCTGATGATGAATGAAGAATTCAACTATTGAAAATAAAAAATGCAACAGTAATCGGAGATCAATTGGAATATAATATAAAATAACATAAAGGCAATTCTTTCTCTTTTTCTTCATGCCGCAAAAGGGGAAAAAGATGCCATAAGTCCAATTTAAAAAAATGTTTCTTTTTTAATTCAATGAAATCATTTGGAAAAAAATGAGATTTATTGTCCACTCCGCATGTCGAGTATTTTTTTCTACAGACAATGATGAGCAATAGGTATTTTATGGAGGATAATTATGGTTAAATTAAATTGAAGATTTATAAAAATTGACAATTAATTAAAGTTACTTGATACAATTCTTTGGCATTTATTTAATTGTGATTTAAAATTTTGGGTTATTTCAGAATTTTTTAGAATTAGTCATATTTTGAGGTTTATTTTTAAAAAGATTCTCTTTTTAAGAGAAGGTCAGGATGACACAAAAATGTTGTAGACTGGCCGAATAAATAAATTGAGGAATGAGTCAAAAAAGGATGATTGTGGAATGACAATCGTCTCAACAGCATCATTTCGATATGGAATACATTTTGGACAAATGTGGACAGCCCAGGCAAAAGAATTTAAAGCCCAGGATGGAACTTTGTCATATTTTTGTAATTTTCCTCCATTTAATAATCCTTTTGGTGGTCCTTGATTGTACAGAGCCAGGGAGAATGAGACGAAAATGAAGAGACAGAGTGACATGATGATGTAGTACAATACTAAAATATTAATTAAATTATTAATTTAATTAATTTAAATTAAATTAATATTTCTCACCTGTCGACACAACGGGAACTAGAGGATGTTCTGTTTGTTCGTACACTCTGAAATTCTCGAGAGACTCGTATTGTAAAATATTTTTGGCTACTTCCGATTTTTCTGAATTAAGTGAAAAAGAATCTCCATTCGTTAAAAAATTTCCTTCATGGTCAAGGGCTCCCATTGGCATGTCTGGAATTTCGGGAATTTGGTTTGGTTTCTCGGAATTTTGTGATGTTGTGCGAGCCATGTAGAGCTTGAGGATTTAAATTAAAAAAATGTTAATTTTGGGATAGATTAAGTTAATTTTGAACAATTTAAAAATCTCTCTCATTACTTTATATTACTTTAATTTAAAGGCGAACCTCTGTAGACTCCTTTGCTTGGTACAAGTCCCTCATAAATTCAACAACATTTCGAGCCACCACTTCACAATAAGTCAAATCATCTCCACAAATGTCTAGTAAACGAGGCTCTAAAGGATTTGCTGAGATGTCCAGCCACCGAAGATTATCCAAATTTCTAAAACTTACTGGTAGAGTCTCCAACTTAAAAATAATGTAAATCAAATCACCATTAAAATTAGGAATTATTAAAATGGAATTATTTGTATACTTTATTAAGATATAAGATGAGAGTATGAAGATTCTCCATCTTGCCAAAATTCTGAGGAAGTTCCATCAAATTATTTCGACTTAGATCAAGATATTGTACATGACGAAGACTGGGACTGAAGCTTTCGGGTAGACATTCTAATTCATTACCAGAAAGGTCAACTGTTGAGATTGACCCGTATGCTACTCGAACGTGGGTCATGTCTAGGCACTTTTTTACAAAATAATAATATTTAAATTAATTAATATAAATTTTAAATTAGCATTCAATTCATTTGTCAGTGTCTCACTTTTAATCCTGCCCAAGACAAGCAAAAAGGGTCATCCTGAGTGGTCAAATCAACTCCCGCTTGTCTTACCCGTTTACTTTCTTCTAGTGACAGTGTACACATTTTAATTATTTTTTAAAGTTAAAATTTCACAAATTGACTACAGACTTGAATAATGTGGAGGGGGGGGGATAATTAATTTTTCAATGTTATAAAAGATTTTGATTCATTCATTATTAATTAAATCAGCAACAGCATCATGTCCCTGTGTGGGCCATACACACACACGTACACGCTGCAGTACATAAAGTGGCTATGTTTAGTATTTTGAATTAATTTTGTTTATTTAAACTTTTCCCAGTCTTAAATTACTGTTGCCATAACAATAACAAGTGTCAAGTACAATTTCTATAATTCTCCAGAGGAGACATTTTGTAAAAATATTCTTTGCACCAATGGCCATGTAGTGAATGCATGTTAGATAAAAATAATAAAACATTTCAATTTTTTTACACATTTCTCTTAATCCTTTACAATGAATTTTGTTGTTGTCTACAGTCTTAAATTAAATTTTCTATAAATAAGACAACATTCGACTACTACAAACGTCGATACAATAGAAAACAAGTACGAGAGAGAGAGAAAAACAAGACATTAAATTTAAAGAGAGAGAGAAGTATTTGTGTAAAAGCTTACGTCCATATGTACATAAAATGTATTCAAGTGTTGATCTGCCGTGAGCTACTTATTTTATTTAATTACTCGTCGGCCATAAGCCCCTCGTTTTAACTCAAGTACTGCTACTGCTTCCTCTGGTGCCTTTGAAAGGTTTTCTTTTAGTTTGTCAAAAACTGTGTACAATATATATATATACACATGTATATATATATAATATACAAAATGGAAAAGAACAAAAGAAAGAACCGCTTGTTTCTAAAATCAAAGCTTTTGAGGCTCCAGGCTTTTAGCAAGAGAGAGAGAGAGAGATGTAAAATAATATAATAGCAACATTGGAAAATTGAAACATTGAAACTGGACCTTGGTCCAATGTAACATTAAAATATTCATCTGACAAAATTCTATTTGTTTCCCCTCTTATGAAAAATACATTCCATTAAGATGTAGTCAAACTATCCATCATAATGGACAGACTTATTTCTACTTTAGTCCTCCTCCTGTATCTCTAGACTGTAGTTAACATGGAGGAGAGAGAGTCCCCTTAGAAAATTTTGTTCATTAGGAATTAAGGGACTATAAGTACTATGTACATACATAGACTGTAGAGAGCATGACATGACATAGGAGATAGACTAGAAGGAGAGAGACTCGTATGAATTTACAATTGTGACCACATGAGCATTGTTGTCGACAACGACCAAGACGAGATAGGGAAAAACGGGAGCTCAACAATGGACTCAAATTACCAATGAATAGGAATAGAACAACCAAGTCTCACATGTATGTACAACGTACATTATATTCGGCTTAAAATCAAATAGACGGTGTGTGTTCAAAGTCCTCTCTCTCTCTCTCTCTCACTGCAACTGCTCCTTTCTCTACAGACATGCATTGTCAAGTTTATTTTTTGTACATTATAAATACCATGCGTATATTTTTCTAATAAATGAGTCCTCTCTCTCTTGTACGAGACTCGAATGTGTCCAGTGCCCAGAATAGCCCTGTACATTTTTATACATGTAGTTTATTTCTGTAGTCTACCACTTGTTCGTTGAGAGAGAGAGAGAGAAATGTGGGACGAGGATTTTATAGCCTACGTTTAATGATTCTGAGCTAATTAGATTCTAGATGCATAATGCATATTCTCAACATTGATATAAAGTGTAGCTTTTATAGTAAACAAGTTGAGTTTCAGGTTATTTATTATTATTTCCCTATACAATTTTATTTTTTCTATGCTCACATTCATTTTCAATGTGTTGGGGGAGAGCTGTGGAGCTTAAAAAAAATGAATTTGACGCTCCCTCGTTGTCTTGTATCTGTACACGTCCCAAAGTTTTTTTCTGTAGTCTGTCCAGTACATTGGTGGAGCTGGAGATAGAAAAAAAAGCTTTCTTTCTTGCAACTTGATGCCGCATTGTAGTTTTTCTATTTTCTATTCCAGGAATGAAACAGCTACATGCTGTTTTTCATGGCTTTCAAGCCCAACAGCTCAACATTAGTTAATTTACTTTTTGTCTTTTTTAAGAGTCCATCCCCCACCTGGATCAACACAGCATCTCCTCACTTTTTTCTTTTAGTCTCAATGAATATTCTCATTCCATGAGTTTAAATTTATCAGCCTACTTTGTATGTATTTGAATTTCTTTTTTTTTTGAAAATGTTTTAAATTTTAATTTTTAGCCTCTTGGATCATATTTGTAGTTTTGTAATGTTTCATTCTCATGTTTTTTGTGAGGGAATGTTACGTTAGACAACTGGTCCAGATTTGTGTGAGAAAAGACATGCGTTGCATAAAATGAGATAAAAGATTTTGACTTTGACTACTCGTCTACATGGACTGACTCAATTTCGGATGTGATGGATTGAGAGTTTGGGAAATATGAAAAAATTAAGGTCATGTACACAAATAAAACTAGAATTCAAGTCT
>JAQIVZ010003021.1:0-16425 GCA_034700945.1 Arrhopalites spinosus | reverse complement strand
CTTTGGCTAAAACTGTTTACCTAAACCAAAATGTTCGTCTACCTAAAATTCAAAAATCCGTGTTTTTAGGAAGCGGAGCTTCCCTTATGCATTCGCTCTGTCTGTCTGTCTATTCGTCACACTTTTGTTGCCACGGAAATATATTAAAATTTATAAAAATGTAGAAATTGTTTCAAATTTCGGGCTCGCGTGTACTCATGACATTCTATTTAATAATTTCCATTTATAAAAATTAATTCATTTAGATACTAGTCAAATAGCAAAAAATTATATTATCATGTAATTATTTTTAAAATGTGCATTTAAATGTATTGTATTCATTGCCAATCATTTTGTGGACATTTGGTCAACCATAATTTAATTTGGGTCTTTTGTATTTTGTCCCAAGTCTAAATTTTGACTGGCAGCTCTGGGCTTACTGTTCCGGCCTTCACAAAATATTGACTATGGTACCAACTTGACCCACATTTGACGCTTTTTCTTCTAGGGTATGGCACAAGGCGTCACACTGCCTTTAATTTGTGTCAAAAGTGGTATTTTTGTGCAAAGTCAAGATTTTGACGTAAAAAAATTGTTTTGCCACTGTGTCCTGGGGCCCGTTCCACAAATCCAAAATTTGCCTTTTGTCACAGAGTTTTGGTGGTGACACCAACTTGACCCAAATTTGACCCTTTTTCTTTTACGACTTGACCATTTCACCCACACCCCCCAAAATCTCTGTCAAAATTGATATTTTTGTGCAGTCAAGATTTTGAGGTAAAAACCTTTTTTGGCCACTGTGTCCTGACTGATGCTTTTGTCGCAGTGTTTTGTATGTGACAATAATTAGACCCAAAGTTGACCCACTTTATTGTACAGTATGCCCTTTTTACCCACACCCCCTAAAATTTGGCTCCAACTTTGTTTTTCTGTCAAAAGTCTGACTTTTGAAATAAAAACCTTGATTGTAGGTGGCTTGACTTGTGTTGTGGTCACATTCTTTGTCCCGCAATTTAACCCAACTCCTAATTTAGTAGAATCGAATCTACATATCGCTCAATAACTAAAAAATATTTGATGGCTCCGCTTCCTCTGATCGTACACTGCTGTACGGGCCTTGTTTGTTTTTTTAATGTTACAAACTTTAACTTTTATTGTGCATTTAGCAAGGCCCAAGGGCCTTGCTAAATACCCGATAAATGTTTTAATAATAACCTTAAACCTATCTTTAATAATACCTTGAAAAAAATGAAAAAAAATCTTAGAAGTATTCGAACGTCCAGACCCTCCCCCCTCTTCTAAGACTTTTTTTAATTCAATAAAAATTTTTTTTTTTCAACCTAAAAGTGCAAAACGAAGTGGCCATTGTTTTCTAAATACAACAGGAATTTCAAAAAGTTAGTACACGACCACATTCAAAAAATTGTCAAAATTTTGAAAAATTTCAGTGTTTGAATTTTCAAAATTTCAATTTTGGTTTCCTGGGACAAGACTTTGTGGATTTGGTCTTTCTAGGTCTAGACAAATATTTTGGTGTATAGAACATGTGTTCGTTCCAAAGTGAATTTTCAAAAGTAAATTATGAGACTAAGTTCTTAATAATCATCAGGTCATTTTTTATTGGTTTTCCAGTCCTCCCGGAAACCATGGATACCGAGTACATTGTAACACACGTTTGACCTCTAGAGGTCAAAATAGGCTCCGTATGTTCGTTATGGTCAAAACATTTTGTTGTCGTACAAAAATTCTGAAACTTCGCAAAAAGTTGTTTTTTGACCTTCTGGTCAAGTGGCCATAGTGAAAAGTCTGTTGGCTTGACCTCCAGATGTGAAACTGACTGACAGTTTTGTAGAGCATATGATTTTGCATAGGGATGAATTTTTTCAGAATTTCAAGATGAACAGGGGCCCCCGGACAAATTAAATTTACCCAAAAAGGCCATACTTTTGGCACCTGATAAAATTTTAAAGATAATTGATTCAATCAATTTGATTGAAATTCTTTTGACTGACATAAATACTTCTGAATTTTTTAAGCTGTGGACTGTTTGAAACTTTGATAGTCTCAATCAGGGGGGAGGGGGGGTCTTGCTAAATGATCTCACACTATAATGTTGCAAAATGTCACAAAATTTCTTTCCCTGCATGACTTCATTTGTTATTACGCATAATGAATCAATTTATATTTATCTGGAAAATAGTCCATGAAATTTTCCGGATGTTGAACTTTCCGTGTGTTGAACTTTCCGTGTGTTGAACTTTCCGTGTGTTGAACCTTTCTATGTTGAACTTTCCGTGTGTTGAACCTTCCTATGTTGAACTTTCCGTGTTGAACTTTCCTCGGATGAACACTCCGAGAATCCCATTTGAGTGCACTCAAGGCGGTGGTAAGTTCCCAACTAATTTGTGGGACTACACTCACGAAAGGTAAAAATATTTATTGACTGCATCACAATTAAATATTTATCCAAAAAAAACAATTCAATCTTTCTAAAAAAAAGTTGGGGCCATAAAAAATATTTTGAGATCTCTGTAAAACACGCTGGCTAAAACTGATTTTTTATTGATTTGATTTTTGTTGTGTTACCTCCCGCCACTTTTAGACTTTTAAATATTTAATACAATTTTTGCACAAATTATTTTTCATGCCTTTTGTTTTGTCCCGCTCTCAAAGAAAAGAGTTGAAAAGTGATTAAATATATTTATAATTTTAAAATAACAGCTCATTGTGACAATATTGTCCAGTGCTCAACATGGAAAATTGAATTAAATTAAATTATTGCTCTTTAATTAAAACTGTCAAAATGGTCATGGAGGAATTAAAATGTGCCATTGGATGAGAGTTTGTCCGCCGAGAGAAATTACACAAAAATTGTAATTATATGAGGTTTTGTCATATTTTCCATTTCAAAGGAATTTTATCGTGCGTTTTATAAGTTGAGATTATGGAATAGATATAGATGTACAGATACGTATATGAACGAATACGGATTTGAAATTGTTACAATTAGAAAAAAAAACATTTTGAAAGGTGATGCTAATTGAGTCAATTTTTGACTTGTCCCATTTCTCCTACTGGCCGACTCAGTTTGAGTTCTCCCAGGAGAAATAAAATCTTGATTGTGATTCAGTTTTTGTGTACACCAAAAAATGCATCTTAGTTGACACTCTTGTTGCAGAATTAAATAAATTGGAAAGAGACTCACTCCGTACCTGAAGCCGTAGGGACCCGGGAGGTGAATCAACGGAATGGGAGCTAGAAATATGCCCGTGTGGGCGTTTTATGAGTCAAATACCCATCTCAATCACTCCCATCCCCACCACCCTACCCTCTTGCCAATTTTTAGAGTCGGCACCATTTTTTTCAATTAAATTTTACAAATGTTTCCAATTCAATCAAAAAATTGGGTAAAATTAAAGATTCAAAACCCATGTGGGAAATAATTGTCTAAATGTACGAACTCTATTTGAACGTAATTAAAAGGCTGACCACCTGGTTGACAATAAAACCAATGAAAATGGGGGTCGATGTTCTTTCCAAAATATTAAAGTCACCCACTTTAATGCCCACATTCTGGACGCCTCTCATTTTCCTCTCAATCCAATTCCGATTGACCTTCCAGTTGACCTTTTGACTAGCTACTAGCATCCGTCCCTTAAATGCCGCCATCTTCTCAGGAAGGGAGAAGGCCCTGTCGTAGAAGGTCACGTAGACGAGGATACAATAAAGTCCGCCTGAAATCAAGACAATTGAAAGGAGCGAGTAAGAGCCTAAACCTCGCACCCCAAAGAATATGTTGGCGGTAGGGCTGATTATGAAAAGGAGTTTTTTGGTGAAGATGGGGTAGGCGTACACGTGATTAAATAATTTGATGGTCAATTCCATCTTCTTGACATCCCGACATTGCTCCACTATCTCACTGAATGTCAATTCCTTTGACCTGTACAAAAATCCCAATTAATTGACCTTTACGCCTGACCCTAAAAATTGTTTTTTTGATAAACGTTTTTATAATAGTTTAGTTCATAATTGTGGGTGTTCTCACTTGAGTAATTGGATGCGCGCATTCAAATCATGGCTGCAACTCTCCATAAATCCCAAGAGGGGATACATTCCAAAAAACAATATGGCTACCCCAAAGATCATGTTGATTGTTTCGTACCCAATCAAAAATGGCAGAATCCCGCCATTTTGGGTGGAAGTGGGTAGAGCCGAGTAAATGAATTGCATGGAGCGGGGATCATACCAATAGATGGCAATAAATACCCATGGAATGCCCCCAACCACAGAGATGGCCATACCAACCAGGAACCATTCTTGGGGGGAATAGTCCTTCCTCCGCGACTCATTGGCTACCAAAAAAATAAGAAAAAATGAAATTCAAAATTGTAGGAATTTATTTGGAAAAATATGGTGGTGGTAAATTACTTTCATCAGAAATTTGGAGGATATTGAAGATGGCCTCATAGACATTCCATTTTTCGATGAGGAGAACCCACATCCAAAATGCCACGAGAATGCATCCACAACCGCAATTTATGTGCGCAGACAAATGATAAAATTCTACATACTGACCAAACATCAAGGACTGAACCAGACGGACATTCGTCCAGAGGGCATAGCAAGCGAAATTCAAGAGCCAGACATAAAACACACGTCGGTGTAACCCACTTTGAATTATTTTAATTTTGCCAGTGGTCACATTAAAATTGGCGGGGTAGATTCCAATGAAGGACAAAGCGTGAAAGTACCAATAATTCAACGACAAATCTTTCCTCCGAATCATCTTCAACCTTTGACGTCACACCAAATTCTTGTTTTTTTAAAAATCCCACACTGATTGAAAAAATCTACCCTCAGTCTGCAAATCCTTGGAATTCTGACACAATTTTAAAAAAGTTTTATTTTGGATTTGTAAAATATTTCACAAAATGGTGGTGCTTCCACTTTTACATTTAAAATAATTTGAACATATTTTGCAGCTAAAATGTTCCAGGTAAAAATATTTTGAAGAGGAGGAAAAATTTGAAAAAATGCTGTTGACTTGTCTCAACACGCTTTGAAGATGGCAAGAGAGAGAGTAATTTAATTGTTGGGACTTGGAAAAACTTCAAAGTGGTTGAAAAAGACATGGCATTTTACCCACTCGCCATCTAAATTGGAGTCAATTGTGCAATTTTCTTCACAAAAGAAATAATTATGATTTCCAAATCATTCCTGAAAATATTTGATATGGGTCAACATTTAACTGTTGTCGTCATAGGCTCCACTGGGAATCTCAAGGGTATGAAAAGGCCTTTAATTGCAGCTTGCAGCCGTTGCCTAAAAATTATTTAGACGGGGTTCCCGTCCTTCTCCTTCGTCTCCACAATTTTACCTCTAAATTATTCCCACATTTTTTATTTCCATTCTCTTCTGCGCTCTACAATTAATCAAAATCCGCCTTTCCCCAAAATGTATGGATATGGGGCCCACCACATAATTTCCACCTTGCAAAAACAATTTTGCCATTATTTGCCAAAAGTTGAATTTTCGCAATTACCCAATTTTCACCTGGCATGAAAACTCATCATTTCCATTTTTTTAATTGTAAAATAAAATTTAAATGAGTTGAGAACTTGAATTTTGAAAAGTACAAGGATTTTCGCAAATTGGTAAATAAATTTTGAGCCTCTTGTCACAACACACAAGACGAAATTTGCATTGTAAATAAAATAGAAGAAGAGGGGGGGGGCAGTCTGGTGACCCCATTGAGAATCCCCCCATAGAAATGGGGTGTATCCAATTACATTGGGCCAGCTGGACGGTGTAGGACCGGAAGCAGTGTCACATTCTAATAATTGGGATTATTTGCATAATAATTATGCAAATGAGGACTGGGAGAATTAAAAGAAGAGGATTCGATGAGGGTACGCTCATTTTTGGCAACTAAAACCGGTCTGGGTAGCTTTTCCCTCCTCGCCAGGTGAGAAGGTTCATTTGGGCCCAAATAAAAGTCTTTTTTTTCACAAATATTTTTACCTTAAGTGGCCAACTCAGTCTCTCTCTCTCTCTCTTTCTCTTTAAAAAATTACCCAAAAACGAGTCTTGTTTTCATGTCAACTTTCCTTGTCACCAATTTCTATTTTCTCTCCATTTTTCCACATTCTCCCCATCCACAACAAACAATTCTCTACCTTTAAATTGTACACAAATTAATTCTTAATTAATTTGATTATATCTCTGTGCTTCAATTAATTAATTCACCCCATTCTGTTTCGTCTCACAATTAAATCCAATTTTAAAAATGGCCTTGGGATTCTCATATTTTTTATTGGTTCTCCTTGTGACCATGACCTCAGGGTCAAGGACAGAAGAAATGAGTGGAGTGTCAAGTGGGGACTCGAAGACAATGAAGGGATCAGGGGACGGATGGCCAATGGACATTGTCAAATTTATTTGCAAGGGAATTGGATTGGGCATCATTGCCCTGGCCCTCCTCTTCCTCGTTCTTACGACAGTCCTCAATCCAGGGAAAGGTCAACAAGGTCAATCTGGATGGAGTAGTCGATCTCATCATCAAGATTTAAGTTTCAAAATTTTGTCTGCTATTGAAAAGTACACAAATTAAGTCAAGTTTATTTGGAGGTCATGAGGTCAATTTTGTTGTTGTTTTTGTTGAAATATTTATGCCGTTATTTTTATTGTTAAATAAAAAATATTCATATAAAAGCCCAGTGAAGAAATTCCTTTTCATAAAATTTATTTACACATAAAACCACACTGTTTGTTGACCTTTCTGTTGACCTGACCTAACGAAATGCTAGGAGGAGGCTGACAACTTGAGTGACAACAAAATGAAGAAAATTGGGAGTAGAACTACGGTCAAGCAGATCAAAATGGCCGACTTTGATGCCCACATTCTCCACGCCCTCTATCCTCCTCCTCACCCAATCCCGATTTTTCTTCCACCGCAAATTCTGACTGGCCATTAACGCGGCCGATTTGAACTCGGCAATTTTCTGGGGGACTTTAAAGCCCTGATCGAAGAGCATGACAAAGAGGAGCATGCAATAGAAACCGATGGGCACCAACACCAAAGAGAGAATTAAATGCGAACTGAACCCGCGAAGTCCAAAAAAGAGACAGCTGGTGGAACAAACGATGAGACAAATCTTTTGAGTGAAGATGGGGTAAGCGTACACTTTATTAAATAATTCCAACGTTAGTTCCAATCTCTGCGCATCATAACATTGTTTCGTCAACTCCCTCATCGACATGTCCTTTGACCTGTATCCATTACCACGTTCAAATGCTCACATAATTGATATTATTCCAAAAAAAGGTTACCCGAGAAAATGGATGCGGGCGTCGAGGTCATGATTAAATCCTTGAATGAATCCCAAGATGACAAAGTCCCCCATGAAGACGATGGACAAGGCATAGGCAAATACGACGCTCTCGTACAAAATCAACAACGTCAAACTCCCGCCATTTTGGGCTGAGGCGGGAAGGGCTGAATACATGAATTGGAGGGAGGTTGGGTCATACCAGTAGGAGATTGGAATGACGTAGAGACAATTGATAATGGACACACCGAGGATGGTCAGGAACCACTCTTGCAATGTGTAGTACTTTCTCTCCACTTTAATCTCTACAATTAAATTAAACTCCATTACAATTAAACACAAAATTTGTGTTGCAATAATTAATTGACGGAATTATTCACAATTCCTTCAAAAAAAGGGTGGGGGGTCATGATGGTCACCTGAAAATTGCATGGCAAATTTTTGAAATGTGGCGACACAACTATCAACTTTGGAGGAACGGGGTAGAAATTTCCAAATGGAAAATGGAAAAATTCCTGTTGGAGTGTCAATTGTTGCAGAATTTTAAAAAATATTTAACGTAATTTTAATAATCTTACGTTTAGCTCGAGTTGTGGTGGGTTGTAGGGAGACCAGGTGGATGTCAATTTGAGGGGATGGGAAATTGTCACAAATGTTGATTTGATTGAAAATGGCTTCGTTTAGACCCCAATGAAAAATGAAGAATGCAGAGCCCCAACACAAGATGGAGTTGAAGAAGGCCACAGTAGTCAGATGCATTGCCAAATGGTGGAATTGGACATACCCGCCAAACACAAGAGCCTGAATTAGCCGAATATTTAACCACGTGGTGTACATCCCGAAATTCGCGAACCATCCGTAGAAAACCCAACGACGCCATCCGGACGCCACTAATCGGATTTTCCCAGTTTTGAGACTGAAATGACTTGGGTAAACTCCGATGAGGGATAAAACGTAGAAGATCCAATAATTAAACAACAAATCCCATTTTCGCATCATTTTGCACACCCTACATTTATACACAAAATTATCTCTCTAATTTTTTTTAACTGTAAAGTTCAATTTAAAACTTTGATCAATTCCGCGGGCACATTTTGAAACAAAACAGTTTTTTTGGCTTGTGAGCAATTCATTATTTTGAATGAAAACTAGAACGTTGTTGTTTTCTTTTAATTAATTAAAATTTTGCTTGTTTCAATACTTTTTGTACATTTATGTGAAATGAACATAAAATCCAATTTCCCAAGAAAATGACGTCACGATCTTGTATGCTCACCATCCATTTGAAAGGGTGTGGGTAGATCCCCACCAATCAATAGTCTTGTGCATATTCATGTGGCCCATCTATTTCCCCAAAATTTAATAGCGTTCAACCTCTAAAATTAAATGGTTTGTAAATTGGAAAGCGAGGCAATTAAATTATTTCCAATTTATTATCTTTAACAATTAATTGATATGTCTTCCCGTATGAGTACACTCGTCTAAATTATCAACCAAGTCAGGGAATTTTATGACTAAAAATTTTGACACCGTCAAATTCTTTTTCTGGCAACTTGCTGAAAATATTTTCTAACATTTTTTTGAAATGCCCGCCAGATTATTGCAACAAATAAACGTTTATTTTCTCAATTTCAAAATTAATTCTTATTAATCACCCACCGTATAATTTTATTATGGGGCCCACGCAAAATTGTTGAAGCCAAATTTTTATTGAAATTATTTTAACTAACGTGAATGGACCACTTTTTAAAGTTTCTGAATTCCCAATTATTTTTTTCTTTTGTTCTGATACAACGAGAACTTTTTCCTGGAGGAGGAAAACCTTGAATGAACGAGGTACTTAAATAGGTTATAATATTTTTTAATTAACTGTGAAGAAAAGTGGTTCACTTAAATAATAAACTAGCTTCTCCTCGTTAGAACAATTAAGAGCCCCTCTATAATTAAAGCAGTGGCTGCTGTAGCCAAACCAAATAATTTAATTTTAAAAATTAAATCAATATTCGAATTTTCAAATGAGAGCGCCACAAGATTCAAAACATGTTCATGAAAATCGGATGACATCCAAATGACCAGGATCCACTTGGACATGATTAGACCAATTAAAAAAAATTAAAGAAAGGATTCAGTGCATACTGGTGTATTAAACTGATAGATGGATGGTCATTTTTAATTATCTTTAATTAAAAGAGGAAATTACTTTATTTTGCATCATTTCTTCAAATTTTGTCACCAAATCTCCAAAAAATGCAAGGCTCAGCTTTCCTTGCCCAGCCCGCAGAGAAAAATTTTGAATTGCTCTTCACCTTTGAAATTTTAGAAATTTATGTCTTCCAATTTTTTCACAATTTTACAATTAAAAGTTTAGTTAATTACAAGTTAAGTTAATTCAATTTCTTCAATGTATCGGTAAGTTCATTTATTTGATTTACTTAATTCCTCATTTAAATGTTTTTTAATTGCTTTTGATCATGTGAATTTAATTTACATTTAAAATAGTTGACAACTCTTTTTTTAATTATCGTTTTCTTTTAGCTTTCGCTGTACAATTAACTCTACAGTTCTAATCAGAAAAAGGAATTTAATTCCCCGAATCATTGGCCAAGGTAAGATAATTAAAATTAGACAGAATTTTACAAGGAGTTTAATTACAATTAAATTATTTTTGATAGAGCGAACCCTCAAGACAGAAAGTCCAGAGTACACTTTGTACTATCATGAGTCACGTGGAGTGGCTGAGCCATCCCGATTAATTTTAAGTCTCAAAAAAGTTCCTTTTGTTGACTATCGACTCCCCTTCGTCTGGCCCATTGTCATGCCCCCAGAACTTAAAGCTAGTAAGATCCAAAATAATCATCTTTAAATTAGGAATTCGGATATGTAATTTAATTCTCATTTATTTTATCAGTATCTGAATTTGGCCAACTCCCAATTTTAAAAGTTGGAGATAAAGTTATTGGACAGTCCCAAACAATTTCCCGACACCTGGCCCGGACGTTTGACCTCACAGGGAAGAATGAATGGGAGGTCACTCGATGTGACGAACTGGTCGACGTAGCCCGCGACTTGCTGGACCGTACGTCTCATTTTAAATTTGTTTTGGAAATTAATTATGTAAATTGTACAATTAAAAAAATGATTTTGAATCCTCCAGAATGGACATTAATATTCGTGACGAGAGACCCCACAAGGAAGCTGGAAATGACACAAAAAGCGACAGAGAAAACGCGGAATCGGTATTTCAGTAAATTTAATGAAATTTTACTCAACAAAAAAAAGGGGGCTGGGCCAGTTTATTTTGTTGGAGATGACCTGACCTGGGCTGACATTTGGGTGGCACACGTGGCGGATTCGATTGAAACAAGTTATAAACTGGATTTAGTCAAAGATTTTCCAGAATTAAAAGAATTAATTCAAACTGTTTTCACCACTCCAGGGATCAAGGAGTGGGTTGAGAAGAGACCAAAGACTAAATTTTAAACTGTCATATATATTTAATTTTTCAAGTCAATTAAACTGCCATTTTATTATAGCAACTGAAATTGCAAATCAAATCATAATTTGTCCAATTCAAAAATTATTTAGCGGGGAATTAAAGGACACACTAAATTGGTTCTAAATTGACTTTAAAATTAATTTCTGACTTTGACTAGATTTACAGACATGGCAGGCACACTGGTCTATTAAAAGTTGATTGAACTTTATTTATTTTTGAAAGAATTAAATAATCACAAAATAATCTCTTTATTAGGCAATTAAGTAATGTAATTAGGATTCAACGAGCCTCAGTGCCCAAATGAGACTAGAAATTAAATAATTTAATTAGCCACATTTAACATCCATTTTACAAAATTAACTTGGAGGGGGCCAACTTTATTTTGAAAGAACGCTTGGGGGGTCATGTCCATGCATAAAGTTTGAACTTTAAATAAAAATCTTGTTGGTAAAACTCAACCGGGGTTGGAAATGATACGGAGGATGGACAAATGACGTTTTTCGATTTTAATCATGATTAGCAAATGAAATGTTTTATTCAACACTTTACGGTCTAATGACATTCCTCATCCGTCTTCCAATTCAAAGGGTGCACGGAATCATGTCCAATTATTTTTTGGCCCACGTCTTCCTCAAACAACCCCCCTCCCCCTGCTATGTCAATGGTGCTCCCTCTTGCATGCCCAAACCGGCTCATTGTAGATTTTAATTAGTGGCCCCAAGATGAAACCAGAATTTTGCAAGATTCGCCAAGTCAATCTGCCGTGTGCCTTCTTTTCCGTTATGAAGGGGAGGGGAAGGGGAGGATTAACTAGAGATTGCAGGTATGTAGAATCATAGAAATTATGTAACTCACAACATTTTTTGGAGGCTCTAATAATAACTTGGAAGATTATCAAGTTGAACGCATCAATTCATCAAGACCAGCAGAGGGAACCATCAACTCGTGACCAAAGTTGACTTGCTTTTTTTTATTTCGTTGACCCGACTCTCATCATCATCCGCGCCATTTCCAGTCCCATCCTATCTTCTGCATGGTGCACCCATTGCAGTTTTTCAATCATTTTAAAAATCCCACCCGAATTTTGATTGACTCGTGATAATTTAGTTATGTTTTGGTGGTCAGTATGACGAAAATTAAAGGGATTTATTGGTTCAAAGTTAATTAAATTATTTAATTTCTTCAAATTATCATTTTTGATTCAAACTGAAAATTTGTTTTTGTTGAGGTCAGTTTAAAATTAAAAAATGGCGGTTCTTTTAATAAGATGGCCATTAACAAGGAAAGAATGTTTGACATATTTTTGGACTGTGCTCTATTTCATAATTGCCCCCACCGTTTTACTCCACGCAATCCCAATTTATCTGTTTCGCTTCATAATTTCCCTCTTGCGCCCCATTTTGCGACCAGACTTAGCCCGATTGGTCCCCACTCGGAGTGCCGTCTTGGCAAGGGATGATTTGACTGGTAAGCCCACTTGGAATCTTTGTATTTGGTTAAATCAAGATGGCGTCTTGGATTTGCAAAGATTTCGGCAGTATTTCTATGTTGATCACGTCACAAAGAGAGATTCGAGGGGCCAATTGGTGTACCCAGAATATCGCCAATATTTTGAAAAATGGTGGGGCTTCATGTTTTGGAAGTGGGACAAGGAATTTGACATAAATCATCACATTCGTGTCTACGATGGAGCCTACAAATACCACAAAGTGGTGGATGAAGACATTTTGGTTCAAATTATTAAGGAAATGACTTGGAAGCCCTGGCCTAAAAACAAAAGTCCTTGGGAATTTTTACAAATTCCAAATTACCAGGATAAAAATTCGGAGACCAAATCGATTCTCATTTACAGAATTCACCATGGACTTGGTAAGAAATTCAAAAGTTTAAAATCCATTTTCAATTTACCGCCTTGTTTTCCCCACAGGGGACGGTTATTACATTTTAAAGCTGTTGATGGAGGACGTTTGTGGTGTGAGTCTAAAAACTGCGCTGGGGAAGCCTCAGTACGTCAAACGGAGTTTATTTGAAAAGTTTGTGCTGGGTTTTCTCTTTTGGATACGCGCGCCATACCAATTCGTTGAAATGTTGGTGGCGGCGGATGACGTGAATAAGTGGCACGTCCCCCGGGATAAAATGTCGACGCCCATGAATGGGGCATTGACCCCGTGTATTCCATTGAAGGACATCAAATTTATCAAAAATAAACATAATGTCAGCTTCACTGCGGTTTTGACGGCGGCCATTACGGGCGGAATTCGCACTTTGATGCATGCCAAAAAAGTGCCGATTCCAATGGAAATGCACACGGCGGTGGCAGTGCCAATGCCCAAACACCCTTTGAAATTATCGAATCATTTGTAAGTTAATTTTTTTATTGGGGAATTGCAATTAATTAATTTTTAATTGTTGTAGCATTTTCTCATTCATTGAGATGCCCATAAGCCCCTCAGAGCCGTTGGAGAGACTCAAGAAAATGGATGAAATTTATACCAAACTTAAGGGCTCTACAGCTCCCATTGTCAACTTTGCTAAAGTGCCCTTGGTAATTCCATTTAATTTTAAATGTCATTTAAAACTTTAATTTTGGTACTTTCGGTTTGTTGGATTGAAATTAAAATTGTAAATATTTAAATCTTTAGGTTGGCTCGCTACCAGCAAATTGGATAAAACCAGTGTGTACTAATAGACTCAGGTAAATTCTATTTACAATTTTTATTGGCGGGAATTGAATTGGAGAAATAATTGAGAAATTTGTGGGTAGCACGTGCCTCATTTCAAACTTCCCGGGTGGGTCAAAACTCCTTCATTTTAAAGGGGTGAATGTACTGGACATGATGTTCAATGCGGGACTTGGTGAAGGAACTTGTGGCCTCGGTTTTTGCATGTTAAGTTACCTCGACCACATTCGACTCTTCTCTGAGGCGGTTCCCGCCATTTTAAAGACCGACGAAGAGGTCAAAGAATTAAATGACAAAATTTTGGAACAACTGGAAATATTTAAAAATATGTAAAATCTTTATTCCTCATTTCAAATGGTTCAAAAAAATGGTCCTTTTAAATAATTGACTCAAAAGATGATTCATTTTCCTAAGATTCCCATCAACTTTGATTATTAATTTATTTCTAAATGTCAGTTTAATTATGAATGTCCCAATAAAATAAAAATTTATTTTCCTAAACGAAACGCTCATCTAGGCCTGGGCACATTTCTATTATAAATTGCCCAATGTCTGTGGAAGCAGGACCATAGACGAGGCCACAATTTGACCAAAATTCATTTAAATTCAGTCATTTTAATTATAACTGAAAGAATTAAAATCACGTGACAATTAATTGGCATTATTTGACATGGGACCAGTATAAAATGATTTCGGCCGGTATTTTGTCCCGGTGTGAGTTTCTCCCAGTGGGAGAAACGTAGATGCCCATCTACGAGGAGAGGAAGAATAAATAGAAATTTGGAATGAGAGAGAGAGGATGGACAGCCAAAAACGCGTAACAAAGCTCACGCAATGGGGGTACACAAAAAATAAATGGCCTTGAGGGTAACAATGAGAGAGAGAGATGGAGGGAGGGGAGGCTGGCAGGAATTCCTTTGGGGGGAAGGGAAGGGCTTTTCATCCACAACACCACAACATTTTTCTCCACTTTTTACTTCCAAATCCAACTCATCCAAATTAACTTGTAAAAATCCACTTCTTTTTCATAAAAAGGCCTCAATTTCCAGTTTGCCATTCATCGAAATCTCCATCAATTTTTTATTTTTTATTTATTCTTGTCCATTCCAATTTAATCTTGTAATCTTTAAAAAATTAAATTAAAATGGAATTAAAGGAAGTGGAGGGTGGGGGTCAAGTTAGGGGTAAAATAACTTTGGGTCAATTTGAGGGGTGCATTCTGGGCACCTTAGTGGGTGACTGTCTGGGTCTCCCCTATGAAAATGAATCGGATCATCATGTTGACAGTGGCGAAATCCAACATTTTTTTGAACGGCTCAGTCACAATGAAGGTACTCTTTACAAAAAAATATTTTTGGCGCCAAAATTTTTAATTTTTTAATTTTAATTTTTGACAGAATCCTTGAAATATTCTGATGACTCCTCCATGACAAAAACATTTGCTGAATATTTAACTGAGATTAGGAGTGACGCTTTTGACCCACGTCAATTAGCCAAAAAGTAAATAATTTAATTAAATTACCCGGGTTTTAATATTAATGGTCAATTAAATTGTAGATTCACTGAGGCATATTTTGCAGAAAAAAAGGGGCGGGGTTACGGTTCGGATGTGCCAATAATTTTTAAGAGTTTACAAGACACAAAATATGCCCACCCATTCAAACCATCCCATAAACAATTTAGAGGTCAAGGGTCACCTACAAATGGAGCTGCCATGAGAATTTCTCCCCTTTCCCTCATGACCATCAATGACCTCGAAATTGACAATTTGATCCACCTGTCCATCGCCACTTGTCGCATAACTCATGGCAATCCCCTCGCCATTGTTGGCGGTATATTTCAAGCTATGGCAGTGCGACAAGCCCTTCTATTTGGAATGTCACGACAGAGGTCAGAGGTCAAATTGAGTGAAATTCCAAGTCAAATTTTACAAGCATTTAGACAAGAATTTAAATTAATTTCTACTAAACAATTTCCATTTGCCTATGACCGGGCTGTCAATTACGCTCTCAAAGTTTACGCCCACAAATTTCGGACTATTCGGAAACTTTTGGGGGAGGGAAATTCAAATTTGAGTGTGGATACAATTAAAAGTTCTCTAGGGGTCAAAGTTGCTGCCATCGACTCCGTCCCTACTGCCTTTTTCTGTTTTTTAGCTGCCTTTCAAGAAATCCCATTTATCAAGGTAATGACCTCATGACCTTTTGTCAAATGAACAATTAATTCATTTTTGATTGGGTAGACGGACAATCAATACCGCAGGACAATTCAGCTGGCCATCACGTGTGGGGGAGATTCAGACACAATTGCCTCGATGGCGGGAGGGATGGCGGGAGGGTATTTGGGGTTGGATGAAATTCCGGGAGATTTATTACGTCATTGTGAAGACCATCCCAATTTTAGACACACGGCTCAAAAATTGTTTGAAAAACATCAAAAATTGGAGAAGGAGTCATCGAGTTATAATTTTACCCGGGAATTTCGAGTTAGCTCTCACAAGTGCCAAATTTCATGAATTTTTTTTAAAATTGACACTTGTGTAGTACAATTAAGAAGGCCAGTACAAAAATAATTGTGTAAAATAATTATGTCCATTATAAAATAATTATTAATCATTTTTACTCTTATTGATAATCCACCATACCAATTTTAATGCCTATAAAATGAACCAAAATATTTTGTATTTAAATTGAACATTTATTTAATAGAAAATTATTCCCATTTCATTTGTCTTTGGACTTTGTTATGACTTTGTTGTGAGCATGCGTCTAAATCTCAATTTTATGAGGTCAATTTCTGTCTCTGAGATGGTCCCACGTTCCAAGTTATAAAGTCATGAGTTATAAAATGTTTATGTTATAAAGAACGAGTTATAAATTCCCAGGTTATAAAGTTTAATTGTTATAAATGTTCCCTGTTATAAATTCATTTGTTATAAAGA
>JAQIVZ010003020.1:0-16433 GCA_034700945.1 Arrhopalites spinosus | reverse complement strand
TGCAGAGCAATTTGGCCATAAATCATTTTGGTCTATTTTTTGACAAATTATGATATTTAAAATGATTCGCAATAAGAACCAAGTCAAAATTAGTCCATAAGTGGCTCCTGAGGTCACGCCCGAGGTCACAGTATGTATCAATTGATTATTAATTTAAATATGTTTCAGAAAATTTCGAAAATCATCAAAACGTTTTTGTGTAGCCTTCTAATTAAAGTCTAGATTGACATCATGACAATATTTTTTATTGTTACGACCTCTTAGGGTCGTTCTAGACTTCCATGAGGTCATCACTTGTTAGGGCAGCTACTGAAGGCTTCAATCTGAAGCGGTAAAATTATGTAAACAATCAGCTAGAAAAAACGAAAAATAATATTAAGTCATGTGTCATGAATAAAAATATAATTACTCATAAATTGAAATGTTTTTGTCCGACAAATTAATAAATTTTAATTGAAAACAGATTTAAAATTAAGGTGCATTTTGTTCGTTTCAAAAACAAAGATGAAAATATTTTTATAAGCTATTTTAATTACTAGTCTAGATAACAACAATTTTATCCCTTGTCTAAGTGCTATCGTTAATTTAGTTGCCTCTAGCATGAAGTATAAATGATAAAACCGAGATTAAAAAAGTTGCGACAATTCAATATTAATTTAAGTGTAATTAAAGTGTTGACCTGTTTGGAAATATTAGAATAAAGTAGAGGAGAGGTTATCGAGTCAATAGAACTTGGTGGTGATTATTTGAGAACAAGTTACATTGCAGACAACAATTATTTATTAAATTCTTTAAAAATTGGCTAAAGTTGCAATTAAAAACTTTGAAGTTTTTTTCAAATTTTTTTCTACCCGCGTCTTCGCGCTATTCTTTCCGATGAAAATAAATGAACTTGTAAATTAATTATCTCGGAAGGTTGCAGGAGGTTGCAGCTAATTCCAATTAGATTATGAAGTTTGAATACTGTACTTGCTACCCTGTAAAAATTGGCGTGACGTTTTGTGACGTTTTTTTGTTTCACTCCAATTTGTATGTCCCATTTACAATACATTGTAGAAGAATTAAAAGTCGGTTTTTAACTTTATAATTAAGATATTAAATGAATTCCAAATCAATTGATTTTGCACACATGACTTGACTAGCTATTCTAGTTCACGTCCAAAACGTTATTTTGTCAAATTATGATGGAAGCATTTCTCGATTTATGGCCAAACTGCTCTGCATTTCGTCCCATAGTGCATCAGCATCACAACATGACGAAAAATTGAAAAATCCTTTGGGCCATTGGTCTGTAGCAAGACTTCACCCGACCACGAACCATTGGACTCGGATCCCTTTGATGACTTTGTTCAAAATGTAAGACAATGATTTGACAACAATGTGTCCCAACAACAACAACCCCATGTTAGAACTTATCCAGAGTCTTTGATGGAATCTTTACCTGACGACGAAATAGAAGATGAACAACGTGATGAAGAAAAATTACCTATTGGATTAAAAGACTTGCGTCAACAATTAAAATCAGCAGAGGACTTTAATCAATTTCAAAAATGTTTGTTGGCCATTCTGGATCAAATTGAAGGTTTAGAATATTCAGATGCATATGATTTACTGTGTATTGTTGCTGATTCTCACAATGATTGTTCTGCTACTGAGTCGAGCATTTTGAAAGACAAAGTTTCGCTTTTACTCAATTTCCTCTTTGAAATTTTAATTCAAAATATTGACCAAATGGCATCATTTAATATTGAAGTGATTCTAAGTAAATGTGCCAAAAATGTTCGCCGAGGTCACTCCATGTTTTACAACCAAGACTTTGTCGAGGCCGCCATAAACAAAGCACTTGATATTGGGCATGAGCCACGATTAGTGAAACTTATGCCAGATGTAGACATATTGGTAAGTACAATTTAAAATAGTAATAATTATTCAGGAATGCTTGAAGTTTGGTTCAAGAGTAATTATCAACACTTGCACACACGAAAAATTGTACAGTTTATTTTTTTAGATTTTATTAAACTATATAGGTATGTTACCTTTAAATTAAATAATAATATTCCCATAAATTCTATTTCATTTCAGGGACATTTTAACTCCAGATTCGCAGAAGTTGTGTCCGATGCTTTTATCAAAAGATTTATCCATGACCAGGACATGGCGCTGAATCTGCTCGATCTTTTAGCAAGATTTGATTACACACCAAGACGATGGGACACTTTGAAGAAGATTTTGTTGGAGTACCCTGGCATGATAAATGTATGTTATTCATTTTTTACTTTTTGTATCACTTAAAATAAATCAAAAAATTAGACTAACTAAAAGTCTATTTAATGCTTGTCATACATAATTTTTGCAGAACTTTAGGCAGCCCTGCTCAGTTGCCGTTCATTTCTTGTCGTTGAATGTTCTACCGGAAAAATTACTCCGTTTAACTTTTGACTTGGATAATGCTGAGCAATTGGGAAAATGGCTCAATTTAAATGCTCTGAAAAAACGTCCAGGAGAAGAATTACTTTTACTAATTTATCATCATCTCCAAGAATTTTATCCCGAGTACAAAGGTCCCTACCCTTCACGAAAATTAGGGGGCCAGTGGGAGACGATTGTGAGGAAAAAAACGAAAGGGAATAGGCATTTACTTAAACAAATGGCCTTCTTGGAAAATGCTTTTGGTGGATCAGCATTTGTCTGCAGGGGAATTTATCGTAAAGGCGTTGTCATTGGTACAACAATTTTTCTGAGGCATTTTCATGAGTCATGAATCATGACATTTAATTTACACATATAATAATTAATTTATTGCTTTTTAATTGAAAGATCATTGTGTCGCATTACGTCGAAATGGATCACCAATGAGGATAAATGGAATTGAAAATCTTGAGGATATAAATGTTCAGGGTGGATCTTTGTAAGTATTTACATTTATAACATTTTAAATGTGATTTATATCTTGAAGTAATTTTAATTTAATCTATCACTACAATGTTTTGATGGAATCAATATTTTTGATTCAAAATTACATCATGAGGAATTTAAACAATTATTATAATTAACTACTTTTTGTTTTGGCTAGAATTCTCTTTAAAGTTTTTACCGGTAAAACATACACCAATAATGGTGTTTTGGCTCCAGCCAGTCGTTTAATGGTTCGGCTCATGGAAAATTTTGGTTATCCTTTTATTGAATTGAATTCTGATGATTTATACAACTTACCATTGACAAATAGGTCTTGGTTGAAAAAACAAGTTTTAGAAGTACATGAAACCAACATGAAAACATAAGGAAAATAAGTATTTTAGTAATGATGAAACATATTATCTAATTTTGTAATTATAAATAATTATTATTCAGGTTTGCAATAAATATCAAAACAATATGGATTGCAGAGTAGAAAGGAAAACACTGTGTATTTTATAATTTTACATAAAAACATTAACGTGATACTGGTAAAGTTTTGTCAATTGATCCAGCATGAATTTTTATGGCTACAAACAAAAATATTTAATTGCCAAACTTCATTTTATATCTGCCCCCCCCTCGAGTACAGCTTTCCTCTAATTTCAGTCCCTAAAGAAAAATACTTTTTTGTCAAATTATTTGAATTTGCCGCGAATTTTTGAATTCATGCTAGTGAACATTCTCCCTCCAAAAATTTCCCAACTCAATTGTGAACTTAAATGCACCTTAAATTAATTATTCACCATTTAATTTAACCAACTGTAAAATGATTCTCTCTACTGTAAAACAACATTGCATCAAGTCTGTCAAAAAAGAACAAAATCATGAAAATCAAGTTAGATTTCCCTTTTAAACTGTTGAAATTTTTCTAAATTGAAGAGCATAAAGTGTCAATAGTAAACAAACATTTTAGGTTATTTTCATAAAATTATTTTTCATTTTTGCTCAGCTACATTTAATTTTAATTGGGGTTAAAAATTAAAAATGGACAAGATTTTTTAATGTACATTTAATGTGTATTTAGAATTAAATTGTTACTCAGAGTGACTCACTTACTCTCCCATCCTCAAGATAGACCGACATAGGGAGAAGAGAGTGAAGCGTCTCAAAAAATTTTTCATCAAGTCATTCACTTGACCCCTGGGTCAAACAACAAACTATTTTTTTGACGTCATTTCTATTCATATTTATTGACAGTTTAACTCTCCCCTCCATTTAAATAAAGGACAGTGTACACATTAATTGATTTGTTCCACTTTTTAATTTTTTTAATTATTATTTATATCTTTTTGGCTCAACTCGGCCTCTTTTTTACGAGTCATTTACATGAATTTGCAGTGTGGACAACTTGATCAAATTCAAATTGAAAATAATTTGTGCAGTTAAATAATCTCCATTTACTAAATTCTCAATTTTTAAAATAAATTTTAGTGGAGTTTTCGCCATTTTCTTGGTATTTTGTAAGTTTATTAAATTAAAAATTTTAATTTTAATTTTTACTTTTTTAATCAGAAAATAATTAACTCTACAGATCACCTGTTGATTAGCCAGTAGTGCAAAAGGGGAGTTGAAATTCAGAGAATAAAGTTCGCATTTTTTAAATAGTGGCGGTAGATTTGAAAAAAAATGGAGGGAGTGGGAGAGTCATTGGCGGGAGGGATACAAAAATTGAAGGACGTGAAAAAGCGGATTGAAGGTCAAGTAGAAGAAATTTATGAGCACGTGGTGAATCAACCAGTTGAAACCATTTCCAATCTTGCCAATGAGGCCAATGAACAAAGTCGCCTTCTATTCCCACAGGGACAAGACCAGGCCCCCTGGTGGCAACAATATTTATGTTGCTTTAACAAACCAACCCAGTCTACTAATTAATTGAAATTAACTTGTTCATTTAAATTGACATTTTTATTTATTCCCAATAAAAACATTCCTCTACTTTTAAACGTTCTTGCCAATATAATTTATTAATTAATCCAAACCAATTAAAATTATTTAACCAAATGTCCATCGACATCCTTGACTATGTACAGAATTTAAAGCTAATCAAAGTTAAAAATTAAAATGTCGGGTTTAGTTGTCTTTATTTATTGTTAAATTTTATTATTAAAAAAAAGTTGATTTTCAAGTTTTAAAAAATCCTCGTGTCTCGTATTTAATTGTGTTGATTTTATTGAACCACAGGTCATTGACCTGTGGCTGGATCTTGTGTCATAAAATTATTTTTGTTGACAATCAACAATTTTAAAATGATGAAAAATTTATTCCCGTCATTTTCTCCACATTGTCATCATGTCCCGACTGTCCATCCCAATGACCTTTGTCATTTTGACTTTCATTCTAGTCAGTTTGACCTCTGTGACCTACGCTGCGGTAATTTTTATTTGTCTTAATTTATAGTGTACACATGGACTACATTTGGGTGGCTAATTTAAATTTAATTATATTGAAAGGTGATTGACGTGGAAGGAACTGATGACCCCAACCCTACTGGCTTCCCTGACACGATGACGTCTAAAAGTGAGTTTTATTGGTTAAAGTAAATTGTGGGAATTTCAACGTTTTATTTCAATAAATAGCAACCACCCTTAAAATCGTGTCAACAACGACAACTGGAGCACCCACCAAAATTATCGTCACTTCCGGGTCCACTCCAACATTTACAAGGACCACAAAGAAACCAATAAAAATAATTCAATTGTCAACCACCCCAAAATTATTCATCAAGTCATCTTCAATTTCTCCTTCATTTGGTGCTGGCGTTGGCGGTAGTTTTAAAAATGGCTATCTTCAACATGACGCCAAAGTTCAATGCGGTAAGTTAAACATTGTAAATTGACAGCTGTATACAAAAATTTAAATAATTAAGTTTTTTCATATTTTGTTAAATTACAATTAATTAGTAATAAAATATAGTGAATATTTTTTTTGGTAGATTGTCATTCATCAACCAAGGGGTCAAGCTACAATATACGGGAGTATACATGGACGGCGGGACTCAAAATTTTTAAAATATTTTGTGACAAGCCGTGCTAAATAAACTAAAAATAAAAATCTAGAAATTAAATATTTAATTATGCTGTAACCACTTTAGAGTTTTTATTAGAGTTTTTATTTACATTTTTAGCATTTTTAGTAGGCATTTTAAATGAAAACATTTAGAAATAAATAAACAGCTGAAAGTTGAGCCGTGCAAACAAAGACCAAGTCAATTTAATGCGTGCACATACGCCAATGCAACATCCCCCTCCTCGTCTACGCATTTGGCTGGCTTGCAGGCAAAATGATCTATGTACAATGCTTAAGGTATAGCACATAAGGTCATTTTGCCTGCAAGCCAGCGATTTGGTCCTAGAATGTTCCGTACAACGTAGTGCGTAGAGAGAGAGATGCGTGTGGCTTCTTTTTTTGACTCTGTTGTACAGACGTGAAGGCAATAGACGTAACATTTTAACCGCTTCTTCATCACAGTTAAAAAAACCCTACAATTTAAATAAAGACCAATTAAACACAGGTGAGTTTATTATAAATAATTATTTCGGTTTTCAAATTTTTACATTGTATATTTTTTTAATTGTGTCAATTTTTTGGGGGATTTTATTAGTCACTGTAAAATTAAATTTGAAACTTGGCGCCACTATTTGAAACAATGAGTGCCACCTATATGATTTAGTAAGTGCTTTAAATTTAAATTTTGAGTCTTTATTTAGAGACTGGAGTGGCATTTAATTTAAATTGAATTTATTTCTAGTGCTGTGGTGCGAGGGTCATCATGTCAAGTTCATTTTGGCGGGTATGGCCCAGGGGACTTTAAGGGGCCGAGTAATGAAGAACGAGACTTGAGATTTTTGGAACAATTCCCGGGCTTTACTTTAAATCCAGTCACAGGTGAATTTGAGCAAACTTTGGACTGTGGACAAAGTGTAGACAGTCCGCCATTGCCCCTCATTCAACGAATTTTAAATTTCATTTCGATGGGAGCCAAAACAAATTGTTCTACTGTCATCTCACCCTTTGGGGCGGACCATTCGGATTGTCGTTATTTTTGGACTTTGACCCTTGAGTGATTTTGACCTTTTCATTTTTATTTACATAATTATTATCTACCTTCATTTTGACTGAAATAAATTAAACTAATTTTTTATAACGTCACAATTTATTTGTATTAGTTATGTCTAAATTTTTAATTATTAAAAAATTTTTAGACATTTAAAGGGAACTTAAAATTAAACATTTTTTTGTCGTTTTTAATTCACAATTAAATAACTTTATTTCTAATTCTAACAAACTAACAATCTACTTATTTTTTCATTAGAAAAAAAGGATTAGAATTTGCCTTTCATACTTTTGAACTTTTGATTTGGCGGCCTAAACATTCTATTAAAAATCAAAAAAAAAATTAATTAAAAAAAACAAAATGCAAACTTAGTTCAAAACTGTAATTTAAACCAACAATTAAAAATGTACCTTAAATTAAATGGCCAATCAAGTCCAACTTGAAAAAGAGAATGCCAAGGAGGTCTGAAAAAAGTTAAATTTTTTTGGAGTCGTAATATCCTTGCTTTTTTTACGCCCACAACCACAACAACAACCAAAAATTGTCATAATTGTAATGAGACACATATTTAATCCCAATTAAATATTTAATTGACAAGATTAATCTGGATTAATATTTAATTATTGTACAACACAATCCTATTTACGACCAACCCCAATTTAAAAATGGAGTCATTTTTACCAGATGCTCTTTTTTGGTTAATCAGACTTTTGATAACAAATGACAAATTTTAACATGAACAATTATTTAGCAAATTATCTTGTGTCAACACAGTCAACACGTTCCAAACCACGTGCGTCCCAGTCCCAGTGTCCCGCCGTGAGCTAATAAATTCCTAAAAATTTTGACCAGAAAATTCCGGAATGGGAACAGGGGGAAACCTTTTTTGTATTTTTAACTCTTGTAAATTTTAAATGAGAAATTTATAAATAAGCATAAATTGAGATAAGATTATCAGTCACGTGACTAAAAGTACACTTGAGATTAAATTTATTTCCCTTTGTTTTCGACTTGAGAGGAACACTAAAAGTTTTGTGGGTTAAATTAAAAATATTTAATAGTACAAAATTTAATTTAACTGTAATTAATCATGGAAAGTAGTTTTGAGGAAGAGACAGAAAGACTTTTAAGGAATTCTTCGGACAGATCAAAGCGCCAAAGATTTAAAAAAATTTCAGTGATTGTCATGGTCACTTTTATCACTGTCACCATTTCCGGAATCATGATCGTCTCTCTTAGTGTCCCTCATGACAGTCAAGAGCCCCAGCCCTTTGACTCTTTTGGTCTAAATGAGACTTTCCCGCTAGATGGCGATGGTGGGTTGTTACAATTAAATGGAGACTCTATCGAAGAAAAACTTGAAAAATCTCTTGTCAATTCTAGGCAAGATCGTTTTGACTCGGATGACCAGGTTCAATTTTATTTAAATTTATCTGTAAAACTAAATATAGCGCTACAATTTATAAAAAGGCGCCAATTTATTTTAAATATTTACTGCAAATTATTTTCTAGATAATGGAAGCTGTCAGTGTGATTAATATTGGCACACAACAGAGCAATATTTTTGGGATTCTTGTATTCACTCAAAAGAATTCAAAGTAAAATTCAAATTTCAGAAAGTTAATTATAATTTAATTTAACTACAATTTAAATCATTTTAGAGCTCCTGTTTTGGTAACTGGAAACATCACAGGACTTGCACCAAGCACAACTCACGGCTTTCATATTCATGAAAGCGGCGACATTCGTGGAGAGACTCCGTGCAATTCAGCTGGCGCGCATTTCAATCCGAATAATGTAAAATTATTTTAAATTATTATGAAAATCGGAATTATATTTAAAATATTTTGTAGGTGAATCACGCCGGACCAAAAGACATTTCCCGCCATATTGGTGACTTGGGTAATATAAAATCTGATGAGAAGGGAGTCGCCACAATTCAGATTTCTGATGGACTCATAACCCTCAATGGCGCCGACTCAAACTCAATTATTGGTCGCACTGTCGTTGTCCACGAGTTGGAAGATGACCTTGGCCGCGGGGAGGGTGACAGCATAAAAACGGGGAATGCGGGTAAAAGATTGGGGTGTGGTCTTATTGGCATCATTTATCAAAAATCTTGAGGTGTCTATTTGGACACTCTCAAATATTGACAATAAATTTTAAAAATTCCAGCCATTTTATTCGAACTGAAATTACTAAATCGAATGATGGCTAATTTTGTTGGCGTTTTATTTAAAAACTTTGTCAATTTTTTGGATTCATGAGAGCGTGTTTTCAATCATTTGATCATTTTCCAAAATTTTGTTACTCCGCCCCTTTAATCTAATTTAAAAATTAATTTTCTACACTTTTAATAGTATTTTTAAATGTAATTAAATGAAGGCAAAATTTTATTAAAATTCAACCGTTGTATTTTATTTGTGGGAAATTCAAATAATTTATTAATAATTAAATTAAAGCTTCAACATTTTATTTTTCTTAAGGAAGGCCTACTTCATAATTAATTTCGTAATTTGTCAAGAGCTAAAAGTTAAGTTAAATCTTAATAAGGGTTAAAAGATTACGTTATCTGTGTCTTGTCTTGTATGACTACAATAAATAGAATTGATTTAATTAAGTTTGTCAACTAATTAAAATATGTATTTTGTGATAAGAAAAGAATAATTAAAATAATGGATGACCTCGCTCTAGCCGTTTGTCTAGAGAGGACGGGAGAAAAATTGATGAAGAAGTTTGGCAACTTTTTTCAAGGTTTTCTGCAATTACAAATTAAACTTGCTCACAACTTTACAATGAACGAATATCCAAGTCAATTTTTGGCAAACCCGAACCCCTCCACCTCCCCCTTGTTTCAATTTTTTCTAAGTCATAAAACTTAACCCTGTTTATTGACAACAAGTCCCATTCCTGCACATTTTAATTTTAAATTTAATTTCCTTTGTTAAAACTCATCAATCATCCTTGATAATTCAACATGGCTGAGGGATCATCAATGGAAGCCAAGGAAAAATCGAAAATTTGCAAGAATCAGGACAAGGCAGATAAACTTGAGGTACGTGTAGAGATAAAAGTAAAATTTAAATATTTACATAACAATATTTAAAAAATTGCAGCAATTATTAAATTGGGATTATCCCTCCGAATTAAAGAAAAAATTTCCTTATGATCATCTTGGCTTTGATCAGGATGGAGATCCAGGTAAACCAATGATAATTAATTTAATTTTAGCAATTTTTCTCTGTAAAAAAATATTTGCAATTTGCAAAAAAAACCTCATTTTCTGGCCAAAAGTATGGCTCATTTGTTTCGGACGATGGGATGTCAAGTCAACAGTCCAAGAGGGAGGTCAAGGGTTAGCCAATTTGGACAAGTACACTGAACGAATGTTCCATGATGTTGTGAGGGATCCCGTGAAAAAAGAATTGGCAAAATCCACCACCGTCATTTGTGACATGGAGGGCTACCAACATGGACAAATGGCCCATTTTCAAAGTTTGCCAAATAAAAAATTAAATAATTTTGCAATCGCACTTGCTAACATTTTATTTTTTATTAAAATATTTTAGCATTCCAAAAAACCATCGAATATACAAAAACAATGGTCTCAATAGTGGCTCCACCGCGAAATTTTAAATTTGGCATTCTTATCAATGGTAAGAATTTACAGTTTTCTCCAAGGACTCCGTGACTAAATCATTTCTAATCATGGCGGGAATTCAATTTTTTTTAAAAAAAAAAATATTGCAGCCAACATGTTTTTTCAAATTGCCATGAAAATTTTGGGTCCCATCATAACCCTAGCGAGACTCAATGTCCAACTTTATGGTACAAATAAATCAAAATGGCAACGCATCCTTCATGAAAAAGTCCCAGTGGATATTTTATCAGAATCACTGGGTGGACCACATAAAAATATTTATGACTAAATAACTACCGTATTCACTCTAATACAGGGTCCCACATAACCTCTTGCTAGTCTTGCTCCCCCCTACAGCCTAAACTATAGATGCTAGAAAAAAATCCAAAAACACTGTTTTGTAGAGAATTTAATTCTACATCTAGCCCCCCTAAATTCATTGATCCGGGTCGAACGGTGTAGAGTTGAGCGCTAAAATTCAAACTTTTGTGGTTTTTTTAAAAAAGAGGTTTTCAAAATTTTTTTTTTTTGAAGACAGCAAATGTTTTGATTAAATTTCAAGATAACTATCTGAAAGAGCATTTAATTTTGCACAAGTCATGTCAATTAGGAAAATAAAAACTGAAAACTTGGAGTCCTGTGCCAAAATTTTGAAAAAAAACTCATTTTTTTTTCAAAAACGTGTAAAATTTTGATGAAAGATTTTTTGGAAAAAAACAAGAGATTCCAAGTTGTAGCCCATTCAATTCTTGATCAACACGTGCAATTTCAACTAATTTGATTTTAGTTTTGCAATTCAAAAAAATTAAAATCTAAAATCACACCAAAATGAATTTGCACCTTCCTGGATTGGATTTTCGGTTGTTTTGAAATTTTATTTTTAGAAATTTTAAACAGTGACCAAATGCTTCGAAACTTTTCAAGTAGGCATAAAATTCAATGGGCTACAACATCTAGTTGTTACTTTTGTCAAAAACATTTTTGAAGAACATTTTGAATTGTTTTCACAAAAAATCAAAATTGTTTTGATCTTTTTTGAAAATTTAATTACGTCAACACCCTGTGACCTGGGTCAGTGAAAGTAGGGGGGCTAGATGTAGAATTGAAAGCTCTACAAAGCTACATATTTGGATTTTTTCTGATGCTTGTAGTTTAGGCTGTAGAGGGTGGAGCAAGAGGTTATGTGGGACCCTGTATATTCCCACTTCACCTGTTCATAATTTAACCCAATTAAAATGGCCCATAATAAATTCTCTCATTGTGAAACAAAAGCCAAAACATAATTATTTTTGCAAGAAATGATTTGATTAATTTTTATTTCAAAAAAAAATAATTTAATAATATTACAACCGCCAATTTCAAAATTGTATTGGTTCTGATGCAATAAACGAAGAGTTTTATTTTTATCGTCAAAAACAAAACAAAATGAAGAAATTAATTGTGAGGCAATAGTAAATTGCGTCAGAGGAATCCTTTTTTTGGGAGAGGCAAAAGGAGATTTAAATGAGAAAAATGCCTATCGATAATGGACTTTATAAATTGTCATATATAATCCGAAGCCCCTATAACTCCCCGCATTTTTAATAGGGTTAATAGGCTTGCACCAAGAAATTTGTTACAAACACCAGCAAATTTTTTCCAGTAAAAATGTTGGAAACTCCAGCAAATTTATTATGATGGTCAGCAAAAATGTTGGAAACTCCAGCAAATTTATTATGATGGCCAGCAAAAATGTTGGAAACTCCAGAAAATTTATTATGATGGCCAGCAAAAATGTTGGAAACTCCAGCAAATTTATTATGATGGCCAGCAAAAATGGTGGAAACTCCAGAAAATGTATTACAAACGACAGCAAAAATCTTTATAGCAAACATATTGCGCACATGAGCAAATTCATCAAAAACTTGCAGTTTAATTTCTTGTGCCCATCTCTGCTGTCACAAAAAAAATCGAATGTGCCCATCTCTTCAAAGATTTGAAGGCGCAATCAGAATTTTGAAATTTCAGGATATTTTTTTGACCTTTATTATTTAATTTGAATTCCTATTTCGGATGCGGAAAGGCTTTAAATAGTGTTCGGTCTCGTCCTGCACTAATTCAACGGAACTTGTGTCCAAAAGGGTACGTTTATTTTGAGTGGAGTTAACAGTTCACGTTTTTGATTTTAATTTTCATCATGAATTGTCACAGTTAAATTCGTAGTTTTTAAATAATTTTTATTCCATAAGTATACTCAAATTACTTTATTCATGTTTGATGACTCCTAAAACAATTTGAATTTAAAATCCAATCTTATGTTGTGAAAAAAATTAAAGTTCCTTTTAATCTGAATAATTTTGGATATCTTAAAATGGAGGAAAAATTCAGTGGGTTGGCTCCTTTATCTGGAGATGACACCGAGGAGTCAGATCATGAGCAGCCACTGAGTTCTAAAAGAAGATTCAGAGGAAATGGAAAAATTTGGCAAAAAACTAAACGTTTTCCCACGGCGGCTGAGGCAGAGAAAGCCGTGAGTGATGTTGGAGCAGAGCAGACAAAAGTCGCTCTTTCCCGGGAGAAAAAGTCAATTTCCGGTGCAACAAGACTCCATCAAAATCTACGAATCCATGTCGAGCGTCTGTCTATCTACCTTATTGCGACGAAAATATTGAGGTAAAAAAATCAACCTTCCAAAATTCAATTGATGATACTTCTACTACTACTACTTTTTGGTACAGAAATAAATTTCTAAATTATTTTAATATTACAGGTCATGATGTTCCGTTCAACAGATGAGCACGACCATACTGATGCCACTCTCAAAAAGGGAATATTCTCGGAATTGAAAGAGGTCATAAAAGAAGTTTTTAATGATGGGGTCACAATGGCAATTTCAATCCTAATGGCCCTTGAGACGAGGGGACTTAAAAAGCCAACCCGTTCCCAACTCAATAATCTTCTACATTCATACAGAACAAAAAAATTTGGAACAAGTTCAATCAGTAAGAACGAGTTAAAAGAATGGTGCCTGTCTCGTCAAACAATTCCGGAAGATTTAGACCAACCATTTGTAGTTGATTCCCAATTTGTTTTTGAGGTGGAACAAAATGAACGAGATTTCAAGATCTTTTTGACCACCAAGAAATTGCTCCAAAATTGTTTAAAAACTGAGTTGGTTCAAGCAGATGCCACTTATAAACTTGTTTGGCAAGAATATCCTCTTCTCATTATTGGTACTTCTGACAAGAATCGAGTCTTCCATTCATTTGTGGTCGCTCTTTGCTACAATGAAGGGGCCAAGGATTTTGAGTTTATTTTTAAGTCCCTTAAAGATGGAGTTGAGAAAATTAATGGTGAAGTCTACTCTCTAAAATATCTCTTGGCGGACGCTAGTGCTGCCATCACTAAGGGGTTTACAATGGTAAATGATTGTTTTTTATTTAATTAGTTTGCTGTGATTTTGAAAATTTGAAATGATTGTTCAATAATGGACACTCATGGTGAATTAATTAACAAAAATTAAATTTTTGAAACAATTAGAATTATGAATTGACCAACTAATTCCTCTAAATTATTTTTTTGAAAGGTTTTTGGTCCTCCAAAGAGACGCCTCATGTGCAATTTTCATGCCGTTAAGAGTATCGATTCTCGAATAAGATCTATGAATGACGTCACGAGGAAGAATATTAAATATGACATCCAACAACTACACCTTTGTGAGTCTGATGAGGTTTTTAATGTGGCTGTTCCATTATTTGTAACCAAGTGGACAAATGTAAAATCCTCTATCGTCGATGATTTTTTGGCCTATTTTAAATCTACCTGGATAGAAGAAAATCAATATTCGTACGAGGGGCAGGTCCGGGATTTCCCAGTACCAACAATGGACTTGAAGGGACCAATGACGTCATAAAGAGATATTTTACTTTTCGACGGAGGCTCCCTCTGGGACAATTTCTGTCATTGATGTTCGACCGACTAATTCCTTACTGGTCCCTAGGTCGTGGAGAAGATTTGTCCCTTCCAGATTTGAAGCCATTCATTGAAAAACCTATCAACAACAAGGACATCTGGGAATTCGCATATCAATGGGCTAACTCAGCTTTAAAGGTTCTTTCAACTGAAATTTCAGACGAAAAAATATTCTACAGCCCATCTTCATCATTTATGAAAAAGAATGAAACTTTTGATGAAGTTGACCTCATAAACTTTAAAGCAGCTTTGGGGAAGTGGGGCACATTTGACGAATTTGTCGAACGCCATTCAAGTTTTTGGATGGTCAAAATTTTCAAAATGGATGAAAATTCTTTGACTTGCAATTGTCCTAGTTTTTTAAAATTCGGTGTTTGCAAACATTCCTTGGGAATTGCCATCCGTCTGCATCTTGTGACTGTCCCTAATAATTACAAAGGTATCAAGATAGGGCAGCAACGTAAGAGGGGAAGAACTCCAAACGCCAAAGCTGCTTTGGCTTTTCAGTGAATTTTTAAATACTTATACCAATTTCAATTTACCAACTTATAATTTGGGGTATTAGTTACTACATTTTAATTACCCTTTTGATTCCAACTTAACACGTTAATTTTAATTTAATTTAATTTTGCAAATGTAGTAGAGATTCTAAATTTCGTCTGTTTATTTGAAATTCAATGACTCCATATTTTGGTTCATATATTTTGATACAATTTGTTACAAGTTGATTGATTTTTAAATTAAATGGCGTTTGTTTTATCTAATTGAGTTTGAGTCATGTCGTCTGAAAATGGTGCAATAGTTTTATTTATTTTAGCGGTCATATTAAATTTCACCAATATCTGTTAGGGCAAAATTTACGGAAAATCAGAAACAAATGCTGGTGAACTAAAGTATTTGCTGGCGTTTCAAAATATTTGCTGGCCTTTTAATAATATGTGCTGGTGTTTCAAAATATTTGCTGGTGTTTCAAAATATTTTCTGGCGTTTTAAAATATTTGCTTGTAATGCCAATAAATTTGCTGGCAATTTCAATTAATTTGCTGGAGCCAAAAATAGCCGCCTTTTTAATACGCTTCCCATTGATTTTCTCCCGGGCATTTGCAACTCCCTTCTCTCCCCGGCGCCAGTCTCTCCAGCTGAGTGCCTCCATAAACTTTTCCAACTTTTCCTTGAATTTTATTATTTTTATTTATTTTCACTTGGCTTTTTTTAATTTAAATTAAAAACTGCTTTAAATTCTCTACATCAAAATGAATTAATTTATAATTTTAAACAATGGAGGAAAGGGAGGATGACCATTGGTGGAAATTAATTTACGGTAGTGATTGTTGTCCCCCTTCTAAATTAATTAAAGTTATTGCATGGATACAAATTGTAAGTTAAAAAAATTAAATACAATTTAAATAAAATAATTCAAATAAAATAAAATAATAATTTTATTATGAAAATTAAAATTAAAATTATTATTTAAATTAAATTATTATTGGACAGGTAGTCTACTCAATCACAACATTTATTGGAATATTGGCTCTATTTATAAGACATTGGAATACATCTGTGAGTACTTTAATTAATTTAATTAGGGTTAATATTATTTTGTCAGTAAAAAAATTACTTCTGTCAGTATTTTTTTGTCAGTAAAAATATTGCAACGAGCAGTATTTTTTGTGACAGTAAAAAAAAAACAACGGGCAGTAAAAATATTTCAAACGGCAGTATTTTGTTATTCTAGACTTCCTTTCCAAAAACTTTTGAAATTGATTTGGCATGATTTGACATGGATTCAAAAATCCCATTTTAATTTCTTTTGTTCCGTGTCGTATTTTT
>JAQIVZ010003019.1:0-16439 GCA_034700945.1 Arrhopalites spinosus | reverse complement strand
CAATTTAAGTTTCAAACTTTTTGACCCCGAGGTTATTTTATGTCGACGTGGAAATGCCTACATTTTTTGCACCTTTTCTTATAAAACAGATCGCGCCAACCCGCCGGGCGGGTGCTACGAGTCGATTTTCGAAAATGTGGGCTCGGATTCGAATCCATCACTGTTTTTCACCCCTTGCGGTGTCAAACTACATTAAATTTGACTAGGCCAAAAAACGGCTATAAATCGATATATTCCTTTTCACCCATTTCTACTTTTTCATTCTTCGTTTCAACACCTTTAAAAATTCTTAGCTTTATAAATCTCCAAGAGTCTAAATTACAAAACAGTGAAAAATGTTGACCAAAAACTTGCTCCGGAACGGCTACAAATGTCTCAAAATTACCACCACACTCAACGCCCTCCCACTTCATTTCTCCTTCTCAAACTTTAGAGTCTCCAAACAAAAACGGGGGCGGGGTTTATTTTACATTTGGTGTTTGTACGCCATCTTGCGGTTGGTCCACATCAACGGCGCTTTTTTCTGGTCACTTTTTCAAAGTTCAATTCAGATTCAGATGATAGACCTCGTTCCCATAGACGTTCTTCTACTGAACTCTATCACGTCCACATTTTTCAGTCACCAACTTTTCATTGTTAACCTTGACCTGACCCTCAAGGTTTTTAATTGTATTCAACTCGAATCGGATGAGGTCAATCGGGGAAAGTCGTGGAGGGAAATTGTGAGGGAATTGATTCTCCAAGAACTTTTGATAATAAATTTGCCATTCATCTTCAACTCCCTCGTCCCAATAATCTTGGCTTTTTATTGGTATAAACGTGACCTTCGAAGTTAGGTCTACTTTTGGTTGTCACCTCAATGGCGGGAAAATATATGGGTATGGTGGGTAACAATAATATTTGAATTTGGCCTTCTTTATTTTTGGTGTCAAACTGTCATCTTCACTATTCTCATGGGCCTGACCCTCATGCTGACACTGGTCCAGCAAATTCATAAAATTGTCGAGACACTTAAGGAGCCAATCAGTAGCGGGGATTTGATTGGCCAACTGAAAGAAATTCGATTGCTCAAAGAACAAATTCGAGGGATTCAACTGGTTCTCAATTATTTCAATCTTTTGTGCTCTGACTTTTTTTTTCTGGGTAAAATATTTGCTTTAAATTCGGCCATTTTGAGTACATTTTTAGTTATTAGATTTCACAATGAGCATCCTTTCGTGGCTTGTTTGGCAATGCTTGTGGCTATTGTGGCTGTCCTGAATTATGTCGTCATTTTCAACAATTTTTTTGAAATTCCGGACTTGTTCAACCAACTAAAGGGCTCGATTCTAGTGGCCCTTCTTGACTGGAAACTAATTAGACGAATCCACACGCCGGAGGTTCAACTCGAATGGAATGGGTGGGCAGGTTTGAAACGGATGGAATTGAAGAAAGTGGTGAGGTCAATGCCGGAATTGGGAATCAAAGATGGCGGATTTTGACTAATGGAAAGAGCGTCGACACTTAATTTCCTTGATTTTTATGTCAATCAAGTGATCACTTTAGTACTTACATTCTAAATTTTCTTGTAATAATGAATAAATATGACAGGAAAAGGCCAATTAGGGTTGAGGTAAGGTTCAGTTCCGCAATGCTGCCTCCCATACAAATTCCCATACTGCCTTCTAATGCTGCCTCTCAAGACTTCGCCCATACTGTAAATTGTGTTGACCATGAAAATTCCCATGCTGCCTCCAATGACATAACATAGGACAACTGTTTCACATGGGATGCAGTATGGGAATTTGTATATTATTATTATTAAACTTTATTAACGTGTTAAAAATGGGACTGATCTCAGTGAGATCTCTATACAGCCAAGATAGTTCTTCCCCCACGAACACTTAAAACTTATACTAATAGTATAAGTTTATAGTAAATGAAATATTATAGTAAATAGTGAGACTTGTTGAATTTAGTTGAAAGAATTTGAGAAAGGATAATCAAATGAGTCTGGGCCAATGTTGGGAGGTAATCTAGATTAGTCCGGGCCAATATTGGGAGGTAGTCCATTGTCATAGGTTCCAAGTCATCAAAAAATTTCAGATTTCCAATAATAAAAAGTTCTTCTCTGTCAATTTGTTGCCATGGTGTCCAGATCCAAAGTTGATTCTTGATTTGAAAATTTGTCATGTCAGAATAAATTCTAATTTTTCATCGGTAGTCCCAAGGCCATATACACTCTGTGCCCTGTTCTGCCAAAAGCAGGTTGGGACATTAACAACTTTTGATACTAAAATCTCTGTCAAAAAGTCCAAGGATATTCCATGGGGAATTTAGGGCCGCTTCTTCACTCTATGCTCCAGCCCCCCATCCATAGCCATGGTATCTGGGCGGAATATCCTTCGACTTTTTGGCAGAGATTTTACAATCAAATCTTGTTAATGTCCCAACCTCCTTTTGTTCTTTGGGGCATAGAGTGTATATGGCCTTGGGTAGTCTCAGCTCTAGTGCAGTTCAGACTGATATTAGTGGGCTCACCAATTAGACTGCAATTGACCCCATCCATCCAAAAACTTCCAATCAGGTCACCAAATTTTTTGGGTCCGGGCTCCTTCTTCTTCACAAAGCGGGCCAATAGAAACATTGGGAGGAAGTCCAGATTGCTCGAAGTGCCAAGATTTACGGTGACCTTTGTCACCCAAGAGCAAAAATTTTGAGTTTCTTACTCTCCGAAAGCCAGAGAGAGATTCTAGGAGGCAGCATTCCGGAACTGAAGCTTACCTCTACCCCAATTAATTGGGATTTTGTGTAAAAAAATGTCAATCGTTTTTAAAAATAGACAAATATGGTGGAAATGCTGATTAAATTGTTGTAACATATTTTCCACATTGATATGTAGTTAAATTGTGTATGTAATTGCTTCTCTTTTGAAAAAATAATAAAATAATTTATCAATATATGAGACAATGAAGAATAACAAATTAGCAAATACCTTAACAAAATTGCTGAATATTCTTAAGAGTGACATTGAGCAAATTGTGGTGTCTCCATAGAAGGAGATCTGATCATGTTTTCCAAATTTTAAATCACTTTTACCAACGTTTATACCATTGACAAATTTTTTGGTTACGAATAAAAGGCCATTTTAATACTCAGGAGGCGCCCCTGATGCAAAAATGAACATTTGGGCTGATTTTGACAATTTCGTGAATGAAAGCCGACGAATTTCTTTTGATGTTGTAATTAAATTTAATGAACCCCGCAAACGTCATGTAAATCCAATTAAAGGTATTGTCAATGAAGGAACAGTTGGAAAACGTGTTTCATTTTAATTTACATTTTTGGGTTGACCCCTGCCTTCGTATTTTGGCAGCTGATTCATTTAAAGTTTGTTTTTTTCAGCATCTTTCCATTCATTCAACCAAAGCCATTCTTTTGCCTTTTTCTTCATAAGCTTTCGCGTCTCTCTTTAAATTCTATTCATATTTTTTTCATATTTTGCGAGTTTTTGCCTAATTGCAAGTTGTAAAATACAACGAGAATGGAGATGGAGTTGGATTTAATTGAGTCAGAAATGGGCCCTGACGTCGTCACCCGCTATGCCAAATCCATGCAAATGGCCGGCCTTGATTTTCCCTTCAATTCCCTGGAACACTTCAAAAAACTTGTCGAAATTAACGAATTTTATTCCTTCCATTGTCACAACATTACACCAGGTAAAAGTTTATTACATTTAATTTCAATTACAATTTTTTTACATTTAAATTTGTAATGGGACTTGCAGGGCAAGTTCAATGGAGGCCGATGCACATTGAAATTCGAGATGGTGAGGAACAGTCCATTTTACTTGTGCGGCAAACGACAGAGCCACTACCCGGAAGACCGACATCTTATGGAACGTTGGTGCAAACGAACCATCTCTTCACCAATCCCGCGGGGTGTTTGCTCCTTGCCGCCACCCAAATTTATTCTGCTCTTGGGGTGAGATGCCGGGCCGCAATGGCAATTCACTTTTTTGTCATAAATATTTTGGTAATTTAAATAATTGATTGGGATTGAAGGAGTCGTTTGAGGTGTTCAGTGGAGACGAAAATTGTGGCCGAATTGACACGACAATTAAATGGCGCCATGTATATGGTTGGCTCAGGGGTCGTTGGGAGTGGCTGGAGTACGAGGCGACTAATCGGCGGGGCAGAGAAATATTTTGGACGGAATGGCACCCAGAGAGAATGGTGGCGGGGTTTGCCCATGGGAGTGGGCGATTCATCGGGAAGATGGAGAGGACGAGTGAGGGACGGGTCATGATTGAAATTCCCAACGGGATCACCCCACGGATCAAAGGCCTCATCCTCGTTGGCGCCTACATTCTCGTAAGCCCCCTCAATTTTGTTTAGAGTGGCCATTTTGTGGGTCAGAAATTGGGAGAAGAATTTGAGGAATTTTTTTTGTGGGATTACAGTTTCTTCGTCTTTACATTCCCGCCATGGGCTTGCCTGCCCCTCAATGAAATGCCCATTAAACAGAGGGGTGAATTTAATGGTGGGAATAATTAAATTGATTCAAAGTACCTTATTTATAATAATACATGACAGATAATTAAACATTTTCATTATTTATTTTTTTACCATTTAACTATTGTACACCACACATTAAAAAAATTTGGAAATGGAAAATGATTGTTTGGTTTAAAAAAGATGGATGGTTTGTAATGAATCCAATGGCGAGAATAGTTTCATTTGAAACTGACAAATTTCGAATGACAAAAATTGTGGGACATGAGAAATGTCATATTGACCTCTTATACCAAATCGGGATTGTCCTCCTTCCTCTTATTGGGGCCTCTTGCCTTCTTGACCACAGAGGGTCCCTTTCTCTCTGCACTATGAACAACTTGAAGATGGCGCTTGACACTTTGACCTTGAGTGAATTTCATGGGGCATTGTGGGCAAGAGTATGGTTTCTCTGTCTCATGAGCTGACTTTCAATGCCGATACAAGCCAAAGGACCCTTTGTAGGCGGCGAGACACTCGGGGCACTTGAATGACCTCGTGTCTGAATGAGTCGCTTGATGGCACTGAGAACTAACTTTTGTTGTGAACTTTTTTGGGCAATGGGGACAGGGCCATGTCTTGTCTTTTTTACACCCTTCATGACTATTTCTCACATGACTAAATTAGTTTTACTTTTAAATGTAGCCCCATATTGACGACACTTGAAGGGTCGGGAGGTCATGTGAACTGTCTTGTGGAGCCTCAAGGCCGCTTTAGTGTGGATCCCCTTCCCACAAACGTCGCAAATGAATTTAAATTCTTTGGGGTCTACCAATAAAAAATTGATTTAGTGAAATTTTAAATGGGGAGTTAAGTTTATGAAAACGATGATTTACCATCGTGAATTGTTTGCAAATGGTATAAGATTCCCTTCATTCTGGAGTAAGTGAGTGGACAGGCTGTACATTTGAATTTGTCCCCATGCTTTGTAAATTCCCATTTCTGATTGTACGAATACTTTCCCTCGGACGTCATCACAAATACAAAATGGTCCCTTGCTTCAAGTGGAGACAATTATTATTTAATCAAAAATTAACCAGTTGTTAGTCATTAGTACCATTTTTTGTCTTTGGATGATGTCCACGTAAATGTGATATCATTTCCTCATGGGTCCAGCCCACGTGGTCACAATAGGAACATTTGAACTTGACTGTTTTAGCCGGATTGGTTGGGAGAGCTTCGTAGTAGGCAGATTGGCTTTGGTTGCTGTAGAATCTTCCAATTTTGATCTCTTGATGGTTTTTGAAGTTATGGCCGGAGAGAGCCGCCTTGGATGGAAAACTCTTGCCACATTTATCACAAATGAGAAGTAGAATTCGGGTGGGGTACAATTTTACTTGTATTTTGCCTTAAAATGCTTGAACTTGACTCAATCATGAAATAATAATGTGAGATTACCTGGATGAGACTCAATATGTTTTGTTATTTCCTCTTTTCCAATTTCCCGCTCCCCACGGGAATGACATTGAAATTTAGGCCCCTCCTCCCTACCCTCCATCTTTACAAAAAACCAGAGTTTGTCATAAAGAACATTCCCGTGCCCACAGTCGACAGGGCGTGACGCAAGAGAGACATTAGGATGTTTTTTGGTCACGTGTAGGCAAAAAGCCGAGATGGTGTCCAAATTTAAGGCATAGGCGGGACAAATCAAATTTTGAGCTGTACATGAAATTAATTTAAATTAATTCATGACCACATAATTTATTAAAATGACACATGACCTACACTTGAGCAAAAATTCTTGACATGATCCACGGGATTGATGACCAGCCAATTGATTTAGCCTCATTTCTTGGTCACAGCTTTTACATCGAATTATTTCTAATTTCATTCAAAATTCACAATTACCGCCATAATACTGGAAAATATTTTTTTCAAAAAAAGAATACTATTTAGGCAAAGTTTGTATACTTGAATTAGTGCTGTGAACTTTCCAGACATCCGTTTTCCTTACAGACCTACTGCTAAAGGTCAGGCCACAATGGCAACATTTTAATTTTGAAGCTCCCGATTTTTTATTCTCTGAAAAATTTTTAAATTGATTAACTAAATAAAATTGAGTAATTAAAATTGATAAAATACCATTATGTTTAGAAATATGATTCAAAATGGCAGCCTGTTTTTGGACCACATCTCCACAGAAACGGCATCTTCTGTTTCCTCAAAGAACCATTTACACACTCTCGATCCGCCGTGATCAATTTGATCGTAAAAACTGTCAAATTCAATCGTATTCACGATTAAACCACATGTTTTCATGAACCTACATTTTTTCATATTACATTTACCATTCACACAACGTTGAGCATTTGACAGTGGAAAAATGTTAAATTAAACAAATCTTAGAATGTTAAATCAACAGAGAGCTGAGAATTAATTTAACAGTGAGCCAACGTTAAATTGAAAAAAATTACAAAATATTATAACCTCCGTGGGACTCGAACCCACGGTCCTCAGGCGTCCTTTCCAGGATCTTTCCACTAGGTTACACTGTTCTTTTAAATATCACCTGTTTTGTTCCTCTGTTTATCCAATTCTAGTAGTCGTGTTGGCCGACGAAAATTAACTTTTATTAAGTTAAAAGGCTTATGAACAACAAAAAATGACCAAATAAAAATAATTAAATTTCTAGCTATGAAGGGTATCCATTAATACCCTTGGTGATCAATTCAATTATCAATTTGCTTCGTAAATATCGAAAATGATGTTAAATATGGGAAATATTCAACGTTGAGATATTTTCAATTCAACAGTAGGTCACTGTTAAATTCCATTTCAACATTTTCCAACGTTAAAAAACCTACGGCTGTTAATTCAACGTGATTCCAATGTCAAATTAACGTTGGCTTTTCAACATTTAGACGCCATGTACATTTAATAGCTGTTTACGATCATACTGAAATGATCCAACGTAACTTTAACAAATACAGTTTAATGTTGGTTCAGTTTTACATTCTGTGCTGAGAGTATATTACATATACAACAAATATATATTATATTTACACGTAGGATCGTACACTTTCACTCACATTTGTGTATAGACAAACAAACACATAAAAGGCAGTCCCATTTTTTCTGTTCTTTTTTTCCCTGTATGACCAGAAGCTAGTGAAGACTATTTTATGGCTGTCAACTGTCAGTAGATGAAATTGTACAATAATTATTTTTTTATGAGAAACATGCCGCTTGCTTGTAAATTGTAAAGACAGCTCAACGGCGTTGAAATTAATCAAATAAACAACAAACATACCACAACAAAGTCTATTTATTTCCGTCTCTCTTTGTCTTTAGTGTGAATAAATACAAATAAATACACGTATTACTATTATTTTTATTTTATGACCTTCCTATTGCATTTTAAAAAAAATCTATTCCTTCTTCTAGTTTACAACTGCATGACTCGTTGGTATTGTCGATATTAGTTTATTTATCAAACAATAAATTTAAATATGAATAGACTCATAGAATTTATAAATTTATTATGCAATTCATAGGTACATGTTCTGGTTTAGTTTACAAACCAAAGGAAATCACTCCACGTGCTTCAAACTTTAATTTTGTGACGATCATTTTATTTTTGTTATTTTAACCTCATCACGACTCAATTTAATTTTTGTAAAATAGTTTAGTGATAGTTACTAATACATAAAATTAATGTTTTGAAATTTTCGTGACAATTACAAATTGTATTAATTATTTTAGTCTAGTCCCCCTCCTCTCCCCCTTTTCTTGTATCGGTACGTGGTCTCGAACTTGAAAGCAAGTACAAATAGAGAGAAAATTATTTAAAGTGCAAATTGCATAATTAAAATGAAAGAACGACTTTTGTGTCTGTGTTTTGTAATTTATGTGTAGACTTAAATGTAAATGTAGAATAAAAAATATAATTCTAAAATATTTTTCATTTTCTTTTCCGATTGAAAAATAAATTAGATGACAGACGTCATCTCCATTTCCTACTTTTTCATAATTATGATATACATATTTATGGAAAATACAAGACAATGATAAATTCTGTACGGATCACACACATCATTTATAAAAGTTGGGGGGGGGGGGGTGTGAAATAAAAAGTTTAGTTGTAAAAAATGACTCCATTTTTTTATGCCAAGTTTATTTTTGCCTTTGAAAAAAAAATCAAAATGACATTAATTTCACTATGTAGAGAGAGTCGTTTACATGATATGAAGGATTTTAACGTCATGAGGAATGCTTTGGAACAAATAAGTCATAAATAGATTTTACGATCAATATTTTTTTTTTTTGACATACATTTCTCCACATAAAAAAATCAACCAACCAAAATTTTTTTCTCATCAAAAATAGTTTTAACACAGAAAGAAATTTTTTGACAAGACTCAGCCTTCAACAAATTAAATTTTTAATAAGAGAGAGAGAGAGAGAGAAAGAAATATTTGCAGTCTTTGCTCAACACAGTTCAAAATTAACTAATTAAGTTTGTCATAATAGTACATAAAAAGTTTTACTGGCATTTTGGTCACAACTTTTTCTTTTTTAGCCCCTAGAAATGAACCAGTGGACAAGAAGTACAGTGTAAAATAAATACAGGTACGCTTGTACCAGCATAAAAACCCAGTTTATCTTTCAAAGGAGTAAAAGATGAAGGCAAAACTTTTTTCATAAGAGTATAGACGATGTAGTCACAAAAAAACTGTGAGTCCCTTTTTTTTGATCCGTGTTGATCACAAGGAAGAGGTGGGGGGGGGGAAGACATGCGTAAGCATTGTTTGAGCTTGTTGCTTGTGCTTCCTTGTCGACTTCATTCCGTGGTTGACGGTGGTACGAGTTAGTACATTTATTTTGTAGTGAAGACTACCAACTTGGGGAGACTTTGGAATATTCTACATGAATTTCTATTTGTACAGTTTTTACCTGTACACGTTTCTACTCATATCTCGTGTCTACAAAACTTGTTAATTAAATTTATGGTTTTAATTGGTGCTATCTGACAATATAATTTTTTCTCTTTTTTCCAACAAAATAAAATTTGGCCTAATTTTCTATCTGTTTCTCCCTCAACACTCCTTTTGCTCAAATGACGTAAGAACAAAGAAAAAGTGCAAAAAAAAAGTTTCTTTTGTTCAAAATATTTTTCATTTGTTGCTCCCCTCCAATATAAAAAGCTGTGTGATTTTGGATTGTGTGTGATATATAAATTTATTTATAGTTCAAAATGTGTAAAAAATGGAATACAACTGTTGAAAAAGTTTCATGAAATTTTATAAAGAAGAAGTGATCATGTACTTGGACTTCATGGAGACCGGTCTTCATGGAGTGAGATATTGTTTAGATTTTTTTAGTTAGGAAAGTATTGGAACAATTAAAAATAATTTAAATGTGAAAACAAGGATATTGGAATGAAACTCATAAATGGTGTAGTGTGGAGTGTACACTACCATTTTCAGTGCTACTATGTTGGCAATGACAATATTAATGTTGGACAAGTGGTGGTCCACAATTTTGTGGAATAGTGAAAAATATTTAACAAATTTTAAATATGGATAGAGTCTTAGTAGTGAGGAGTAGTAGTGGGCATAAATTTTCATTGGAATTGATCCTCTCCATCACAATCTTTTTATTTTTACTTGTGGCAACGAGTAGTTCACATCATGTGAGTTCTTCTCAATCCATACAAAATTCTTCTGTCTCAACTTCCTTGAGTCTCAAATTTGAGATGAGGAATAAATCCTTCTCACCCGCTTACAAGGAGAGACTTGATTATGCTCGAAGGCTGGCTAAATGTTATGGATTGGTAAGTATCATTTCAAATTTTCTTCAGTCTAATTTTAGACTACTCTCTCTCTCTCTCATTTTGTCAAAGTCAACAAAAACCCTTTTAAACCTTAATCCATACCTTAGAGATGTGATATGTCTCTTTGTCTTTTGTACACATTTTTATTTCTATAGTCTCAAGATGTAACTTATTTTTTTTGTCTGTTTTTGGATGAAAAAGCAAGTCTTTGAGATTTTTTCATGTCTCATAAATTATAACTGTTTATGCTTAATGTCCCATGTAATTAATAAAAGACTCTTGTACATATCTCTATGTATAATCTTACTCGAAAAGAATTTTCTCTGCTAGCTATCCATATATACTCTAAAGATCCATTTTGTCATAATTAAATCATGCTGGTTTCAAGATTTTGTGTTTTTTTCCATAAAATTCCCATGCGACAGGATAGTTTACATATTTAATGTAAAAATGTTCTAGTCCTTTTTTCTTTTAACAAAACTAACCAAATTGCGTTTTATTTTATGAGTGAGTGTACTACACTCAGTGTAGATATGTACTACATATCTACACTCACTCATATTATGTATAAAAGTGTGGAATTGAGATGGAATTTGACTCAATTTTTAAATTAATTACGAGGATTACTCAAATCATTAAAATTGTCACTAAAAACTTTGACAGTTAGACAAGTTATATCCTGTTTACTCTTCATTTCATTAAATTGAAATTATTTAAATTCGAAATTTCGTGTCATTTTAATTGTAAATTCTTTCCCAGGCAATGAAAATGAAAAAGAGTTGTCAAAAAAACTTTGGCCTCTTCTCTCCACCACTTTTTTTGTACACTGTACGTACATGTCTTAAAAGTCAGTTTACTTAAATAATTTTTTAACTTTCGCCAGGGGATTGATTTGATAATTAACTACTAATGAATTTTCCTAATTCCACATCCACAAAGTCGGGTCAAGTTTTAGTTTAAAGTTAGTGGGGAAAAAAAGTTTTCATTCAATGAAAAAGTTTTGAAGGGTTTTGGCTTCATTTTTATTCTTATTGTTCAGACCAAGAGTAGGTCCTATACGTGGCAAATTGCTTTTGTTGCCAAAGCATAAGTTTTTCTCGAAATTTTACATTGACCATGTTCCAGTAAATTGGAACCATGTTTAATTGTTTTGATATTATTTTTCCTTTGACAATAATGATATTGTAGAGATTTTTTTGTAAATGTTTTAATGAAAGCATGTTAGAATGATCAAGGTAAAAAAAGATGCAGAATTAATACTTTGATAACTAATAAATTTTTTATTTTTAGGATGAAACAAATAACAAGACTGGACTCCCTCGAGTGGATGAAAATAGTCAACTTATTACAAGTGCCAAATGTACCTCAAAACCATGCTTTGACTGTATTGAAAAGGTAATAATTACATTTATCTATATTATTTTATTATCAATTGTTTTAAGTACACATTTTGAAAGACCCACATGTAATGTAGGTAACTCACATTTTAAATTTTATGAGAACGTTTTCACTCATACAAAACCAAATGTTAAATATTTCATTGACTAATTTCTTTTTTTGAAAATTTTGCAATATAAAAATTTTTTATTATCTTAAATAAATATTTTTCTATTGTTTATTCATTGTTTGTGGTCACAAAATAAATTCTATAAAAGTTTAATCGTTTTTAATTCAAAGGGTTAGGAATTTTTTAATATAAATTTTCCATTACATTTGAAAATTAACGTAAATATCATTTTTATTTTACATTTATCTACTCAATAATTTAATTTGACTTTTGTATGTAAAATTTTAAAAATATCTTGAAACGTAGTACGTAGTATTAGTTACCTAATTGTATGAAAACCGTCAAGTTGAAATGAATTGGAAGGAATAATGGTATCAGGTATATTTTGAACAATTTATTATGAAAGTAAAAATAGGACGCAGGAAAGGTCAACTTGCGATTTGGTTGATTTGATTTAAAAAAATATTTTATACGTACAGAATTCGATACCTATAAAAATATTTTATATGGGCTCTATTTACTGTTAGATTTACACAGAACATCAAGGTAATATTTATGTGGGTAATGGAACTGCATATTGTTGACAAAAGTGTCCGAAAATATATACTCGAGTATGAATTGAGAGATTGGAATGGATGATAGGTAACCACGATTTCCTTGTTAAATAAAAAATGACATGTGAAAGTGGCACTTTGACAGTCTCGGGTTTCTGGATCCTCTATCCGTAACAATCCATTAAGCTGCTCCCACTCAACTTGTCATGTCCATGACAAAAAAAAAGTTTCACACAATTCTTTTTCATGTTTACAACACATCCCCTCCCCCCAAAAAAGAAGAAGATTGAACAGCTTCTTGATCTATCAGTTTTATCACAATATCAGTTTTTTCCCCCTGTAAGGTTGACATAATCCAGAGAAGATTTTCTAGTGTCACCTAAAATATTGTGACTGAATACTTGAGTTGTGTTCATAAAAACAGAGGCCATATTTTACAACGAAATATCATACAAAGTATAATTATTTACGATGATAAGCATACCTTTGAAGTTTGAAGGATTTTAATTCAATTTTTTTTTACCAAAATTATCTTGACAATATTAATTTGAAATACCTGGCTACACGCTTCCTGTTGAAATGTCAATAGGTAATTAACATGTGTAATGAGATTCTGATTTTATAATGATGATATTTAATTGTAAGACTAATGTCACCGAAGTTTATGCGTTTAAGTAGACGTATTAGGTGTAATGATGAATTCACTGTAAAATTGTTCTCATTGGTAAAGATATTTATGTCCAATGAGTATCAGTTTCCGGGCGATTAGATACAATCTCCCGATTCTTCTCCTCCACTTAAAACCTTAAGCTCTCACATAGTTGCAACTACACGGATTACATTTTGAGATTCCACGAAAAAGTAATAATATACTCCCCCGAACTTTGTATTAGCAGAAACAAATGCAAAGATAAATGTCAAATGTTGAATGTGATTCTGTTTTGTTGATTTCCATTGAAATTTCATCTCTTTTTATCATCTCTCTCTCTCTCTCTCTCTTTACACTGGAATCTTCATAATTACCTATGTCATTTTTCATAGTCTTCATATTAAATATAAAGATAGTCTGTTTTATACTAAAAAATACTGATCAAAGTAAAAGTTTATGTTTTTTCCTCAACTTTTTTAATTTGGTCTAATGAGAAACAAGCATTACAGAAAATGAACAGTTTCTAGAAATTACTTAATTAATAATATTAAAACCCAGGTAAATACAGATGGAAAGAGTGTACAAATGTGAATATTTCTTAGAAATCATGTAAAAAAAGAGTAAAAAATAGTTACTTTTCATTTTCCATATTCAACAAGTTTTAGCCGGAAGATAAAAACGCAGCTGGTGACTAAATAACATTAGAGCCTCATGACCTTACACTCTGTAAAAACATTTATTCAATTACTTAAACATAATTTGCCTCTGCATCTTGATCACATGTATGCGTAGGTTTTTCATGTGGGGAGGCAGTCTGAAAAAAAATCAATTTGTATGTACATTCCATTACAAGTGATTGTACTTTCAACATCAATTTCCTTAGTCGACCTATTTTTATCTATTGAATTGAAAAGCTACTCCTACAATTTGAGTTGATTCTATTATTGTTCAACTTTCTTTCTTGTACTCACCTAGGCTCCTCCTCTGCTTTTTCGAAGAGAAAAAAGCTTGGGATGATCGATCATAGATCTCCTTTTAGTGTCTGTGTCCTTCATCCATTTGTCAACTATTTATCTTGAATTCTTTTGACAGGTCTGAGAAGGAAACTGCAGATTCCATTAGTTTATTAAGATATGTGAGGTCAAGGAGAGAGAGAGAAAGCTCCACATGGAATGACAAATGAAGTGAAAGTTTTTTTTGAGGTACAATAAACAAGATGAAAATTAGGGTCAGAATTATTTTTGTACCTGTTGCTAAATGGTAGGAATAAGTCTAAATATGATGGGGATAAATATTTTTATAACAATAATATAATGTAGATAGGCCTAATCCCTCAATGTTTTCCTACTTTTCTTTGTGTGGGAGACTACGGAGAAATCATTGGGGAAAGCTTCAACTTGTTTCACAGTAAATTTTTTTCTTTCCCTTTTTCTCATCCACACTTTTATAATTTGGTAAGGTACATGCTATGGGTATGTCACCTGTATAACCTTCACCATTCAACATTAACCAACTCGAGAGTTAAACTCACTAATTATTTCATGGTATCAAGTTATCAAGTGCATCAAAGCCCCCACAAGAGAATACAAAATTCATTTACAGTGGGCCGGGCTTCATTTCGTTAGAAAAATTTTGTGAAATTTTAGAAAGTTTTTTTTTCTCTCTCTCTCTCTCTCTCTCTCTCTCTCTCTTTCTCCTCTTCTGTTTATCTCTTTATTTTGTGTTGCAATCGATTTTTAAACAATAAAGACTATAGAAATAAAATAAAAAATTTAAACTTTTTTACATGACTGAAATTCGCATATTTTTTTGTTAATCTTTTATAAAATTATTTTACTTTTTTTTTGTAAGACTTGAGAATGTAAAATAACTAATACAAATATTTTCACTTTGCGTAGGAGGAACTCTTTTACAAAATAATTTGTTGTATAACTTTGAGTTGTGCATAAACAAAAATTTATTCAAAAGACAGTACAGCTTTTTACATATGCTCAAGGCATGAGTAATTAATGAAATTAATCTGTACTTCTGGAAGAGAAAATCCTTTTTTTAAATATATATTTACATATAAAATGTATACAAAGGTAATTCTTCAAGAGATTTACTCCATGTGTTGCTCTATATTTCAAAGGGCAATTTATCTCAAGATTTATCCTTCCCCTCATCTTCCCTCTTCTTTGACAGCCCAAGGAAACGTGATGTTACTCAACGTGACTTGTAGTACTTTGTTAAAATCTAATATTTTTATTGTCTCTTTACTAACTGTTTTTTTTAAAAAATTATTATTTATCAAACTTTTTTTTAATTACTCCTCATTATCTATGTAGTATCTGTACAAAAATTATAATGAGAAAATGGCAGATGAAATAGAAAATGACGTTACAAATAATCTACTAAATTTGTTCCCAATCAATTAACTTAATTTTGACCTTTAAAAACAAACTGACTCTATACCCCAAATAAATCATTTATCATACTATACAAGTTTGTGTACAGTTGCAAAAATATCATCAATCATGTGGAGGGGGGAGAGATGTACAAACATAATTTTGTCAATATTTTAAAAGATGAAGAAGGATAAATTCTAGTGATATTTTAAACGAGAAAATAATTTATTGTAAAAAAAAGACTTTATTGAACCATGTGGACAATGTAGAAATCATGACAAAGTAATAAAAATGACATTCAATGTGTGTGTGTGTGTACACTGTAATATGTCTAATCGTCACAAGTTAAGTTAATTTTTTTTGAAACTTATCTCGTGCCGTCTGCGTGGACTTGTTACAAAATAGGCAAATAAAATTTGATTGTTACATGTATGTACTTATTTTTTGTGGCTCTATTATTTGGACTCATAAGATGTCTTTTGTACAATAGACAAGAGAACTCATTGAATATAACTTAATAGTTTTTGATTTTTTTGGGGCCTTCAATTATTTTCTACAAACAATTATATTATGTATGTATCCCTCAACTCTTTTTACATGTAAGAAACCAAGCTTGTAGAAATATGTTGGTTATTATATATATAGAGTTCAACTTGGCTCAATCAATACTTTTCCCTTTAGTTTTTTACTCCATTGGAATTGAAGGCCTAGTAATTAATTACAATCGTTATATTATGTGTAAATCATGATATACATATGCACTATATAGTGCACAACTTTGCCTTTTTCTTTTCATAGAATTGTAAATGATTATCTAATAGGACAACTACATACTGTACTACTACTAGATTGTACTTATATATCCAATTCTAATTGTACAGGATGAATTTTTCCAAAGTATATGGGAGTGAACGGGGACAATAATTTCCCCAACTTTGCCATGTTAAAAGATTAAAAAGAAGGTAGTCTTGTCTTTGCGCTTGCACGGTGGGGGGTGGAAGATCACAATAATATTGAACCCTTTTTATGCCTTGAGT
>JAQIVZ010003018.1:0-16443 GCA_034700945.1 Arrhopalites spinosus | reverse complement strand
TTGCATCCCTTCTATTATTAAAGTTTTTACATACTGCTGGCATTGATTTAAGTCTACAAATTGAAATATGTGTCACAGTTAACCCGGCCACTATTAGAGACCGGGCCACTATTCATTGTGACCCACCATTCTCCCGGCCACTATCAGAAGCCCGGCCACTAATTGAAGATATACGGTAACAAAAAAGATTTAAACTTTTGGTTCAAAAGGCACTTGTTTCAAGTTTACTCAAGTCTGCACAATTCCCTTTGTTGTTCTCTCTCTCTCTCTTGCAATTCCATTGCATTGACATGGAGGGGAGGAGGATGACTCTGTGTATTACGTGTTGTATGTGTTGATGTTTAACATATATATATGTATATATAAATACACATGTGTCTTCCTCTATTAAAGTGTTATGTATTATGTAGTCCTTGTTGTTCTTTTCACTCTTTTTAGTCTCCTAAACATTAATAATAATGAGAGAAATTCAACAATTTCTCGCTACAAATTACAATGGGATGTCATTATGACAAAAAAAGAGCTCCATTCCCTATTCTTAGCATTACAATTGTAATGTAAGCCTACAATTTATATAGAGAGTATTTGTACAAAAGCAAATTTTTGCATGCTTAAATTATAAAAGGACTTTTGCTATTCCTTATTCCTCCCATTGAGACCTTTTGTTGCAATTTCAAAATAAAAAAATTATTCTACAAAGAATCTATCTCTCAGAGAGCTTCAAGACAGTTGAAAACAATAATTCAGTCACATGTCTTTAAATAATATTTTTTACCTTTTTTAGAATATTCTATACTCACACACATACTCCTTTGGACACCTTGAGTGAGTGGAGACTTTTTGGTCAGTTTTGTTCAAAGATTTTTTTTTTATTTGAGGGGATAAATTTAGGTCTAATAAAATAAGGTGAGGGTAGTAAAAGTGGAGAGTTGATGAAAAAAAAAAGAAGGAGTTGCTGAATTGTTGCATGACCATATGATATCCAACATTTATAGTTACAAGATGATGACTGTTGTTGAGGCACAGCGGGTGTTGATTAATTTTAATTTCCGTTGATTACGGTTTTGTGTGTGTGTGTGTACTGTTGAATACAATTGTAGACTGAAAAAAAATATGTCGTCGCTGTTGTAAGATTTAGATCCTTGAATTTAATCGTTTCGTGCCTTCAGCTTCATGACATGAAGCTACCTGCCTAGCTATGCCTCCTTCCTTTTTATTTTCTATATATAAAAATATAATGTACAATACATTATTATTATTATAAATCATTTTGCCTAATGGTAAAAATATTCAGGCTTCTACATTCCTTGCATAGCCAAATAAGAGCACACACTGCAGTCTGCACTGTGTTGAGTTTGAAAAGTTTTTTTTAAATTGTTCAAGTGAAAAAGAGTAAGAGTCAAGTTATGGATGTAAACCACATGGCATTTTCACTTGTAAAAATTCTTGAAAGATTATTAGTTTTTGTTTATTGTTTGAGGAAATAACATGAAAAAAAAAGTTCCATGTGGTACTCCTCTAGTGCAAGTGGTCAGCTCGTCGTATGAATTTGATGGGACAATTAAGTAATAAAAGAAGTTAAATGAAAATTTTTCTGATTTGTTGGGTGATGATGATGAATAATGAGATGGTTTAATGGTTTCTTTTTTGTTTTTTTTGTGTGTGTCTCTCTTCAAAAATTTATTAATATGATGATGACGACTTATTATCATAAAATTAAGAGTTATATTATTATTTATTTTTTCAAATGTAGTGGCTTAATGATCCAGGATATTAAGATAAATGGTACAACATATTTAAAATACATGGAGAGAGAGAGAGAGACAGATGGGATTGCTGCGTACAGATTAGCTATAAAAATTGTATAAAAAATAATAATGGCTGTTTTTGACTTGAGGTTTTGTTTCTAATCAAAATTCAAGAATGTTGAATGTCTCTTGAGGTATTTAACTAATAACTAATACACTCTCTTTTATTAAATACATTTTAAATGTACCATTACATGGAAGAGAGAGAGAGAGAGAGAGAGCCAATGACCAAGGCTGTATTGAATTTGAATGGAGCTCACCATTCTTTGAATGGGATTACCTACAGACACAAGTGCATATGATTATATAAGAGAATACAAAATAAAATAATGTCAATCTTGTAATAGGAGTGTTAATAATAGTGTATTATATGGGGGACAATGGGGAATGTAATAAATATAATAAATCATCATCCTTCTAAAGTTCTATCCTATTCATAAATAATATTGTTTCATTGTTTGGAGCAATAAGGGGAGATGGGAGATGACTCTTTGAAAAAAAGAGAGTATAATGTTACGATGACCATATTTATACATCATGGGCAATTTTTATCATTTTCTTTTCAACATTTAACTTTGATCCATTTTGTGACCATTATACATTTCATTTTTAACTATTAACAGTAATCAGACTTGAAATTACAGGTAATAAACCGTATCATAGATGAGGAACATATGTGATGATACAGGCGTACTTTTTTATATGGCAAATTTCCATTTTGTACTGTTCCATTTATCTAGTGTTGCAAATGATTTGTAAAGCATGATCCCGATTCAAAAGAGGGCTCTTTTTTGAAATTGAAAGGATTTTTTTTGTATTTAACCATGTGCCCTTGACCATTGGGTTTCTTGTTTTTTTTAAATAAAAAGTTTTAAAATAAGATTGGAGGTTGCATGGAATATTCTCACGGTTTTCTCTCTCTCTTGAATTTCTCAAGAATCTTCATATATGAAGTTTAAGATAAAGATTTTTCTTGTATTTCAAAGTGAGGGGGAAAAACGTGCCTCACATTATTCATGTGTGGAGATCGATAACAATAATTGAGGGATGTCAATTCACAAAAAAGAGAAATAAAATTTATACATGGTTAAAAATTTAAATTGTACTCAATTCTCAATACTCAAATAAAATTCCATTCAAGACCCACACACACAAAATTTTTTTTGATCAATTCAATGATTTATAGATTTTATAGTCGAGACTATCTAAAAACATAAAAAATAATAATAAAATTTATTTCTCTTAATAATAATAATCAAAAAGGTTAATTTCTTCATTGATAATTTTTTTGAACATGTGTCACGTTCAATTTTTTTTTAGTTTCTCAATGAGAAATTGAGTCAAAACTTTCTCGGAGAAATACCATTTGAATTATTCAAGACAAAAAAAAAATTAGTGAATTTCCACACTCCACAGCTAATAGAAGTAAAATATGAGAAGACAAATATTAGACTGGTTGAAAGAGAGAAGTTATGATATAGAAAAAAAGAAAAGAAATAATAATAATTGATGAATGGAGTAGTTAGTTATATTTTTGAAAGTTACTTTTATTATTATGAAGCCCTCAAGTTGATTTCTGTATCTGTTGGTACATGCATTGTACATATGTATGAGTTCAAAAATCACCACACATGTACGACCAAAGGACCAACCACCGGGACGCACTCGTAGTCATTCACATGAAAGCTGACTGCTGACCTAGAAAATACAGATTTGAGGGGCTTCTTATGACTAATTTATGTATGATAATGTATGTTTGGAAGGCAAGTCCAACTCCTTTGCAAAAATATCAATAATAGCTAGTTCAGCGTTGAATACCAGATGAGTGCTTCCCATGTGTGTGTGAATATAATATTATTGATGATATATCCAAAATTTTTATAATATTCATATTAGAAATGGTGATGGTTAGTTAATTACAGCTCTCTTTTATGTATCTCCTCTCCCTATATGTATGCACATACTACATAGAATTCCATTTCTTCTTTCGAGTATACTCATAAGGCAAGTATTTGTATATGCAAATTAGAAATGTGCCTTTTTCCATATTGGTATATCATGCAAATTTAATTTTATTACTCATGTATCTCCCTATACTTGTATGTAGAATAAAACCTTTTTTAAAAAAAATGAACACTAATGTCTCACAAATGCAATTCGATTATCAAAATGGTTTATAAAATTTACAGAGAGAGAGAGAGATTGAGTGTAGGGAGCTCAAGTTGACTTTGTGAGTAGTGGCCAACTTTGATTGTAAAGAGGGGTTTTCTAAGTAATGATGAAGTTCAACGGCTTTACTTATGAAAACATGATCAAGTATAAAAAAAATTACAAGGGAGATATCAAATAAGATAAAGAAGTATCTATTGGCAAGATATAAGACACGCTCTTTATAATATTATTTTATATAAGAAAAACTCTTTTTAATTCCAGCTAGATATATATCCATTATAATAGAGTGAATAGTGTGGATAATGTTGAAAATCTACTTGATTACTTGATTTCAGTTCCTACTGTTGACTATCATGTGCATGTGTACACTGTCCATTTTTTACAGTGTATACGTATGTACAAGACTAATCCTTAGAATATGTTTTAAAGAACTTGGAACATACCTATATAGAGATAGTGAATAGTGTTGACTCTTTGAATTTTTTTTTTCTTGATTTCGAGATAGTCTTAAATGGTTCATAATAATAAATATTGTAATATTCATTATTATTATATAGGTGCCTAGTGCCTAGTACTCATTGTCAGTGTTTTCTACATGAATTATGATTGACATACAAATTATCAATACTCAGTTTCATCGACCTCTTATCCACATGCTGAATATTCTGTACTCACATAAACATTTATTTTTCTTTTACAACAATTGTATTACCTCTCTCTCTCTCATTTGAATACATGGACAAACATGGACGAATTTAATCCTCCTTTCATTTGAGTGACATGTCGAAATATTTTGAGGGATTTTAATTACGTCATTCCTTATTTATTACAGTCTATAGAGAGAGGATAAGATTGTATAATTTTTAATTCTATTAAAAGTAACAGTGGAAAAAATATGCTAAAAAAGGATTTCAATAGTCAATACATATTATTATGCCAAAAAAAAATTTCTTCATTTCATATTATCCTTTAGTTGCTGACCAGGGTTGCTTAAATAAAGAGAGAGAGAGTATTAATTTCAATTGGATTTCAAGTTTTTGTTCAATGGGATTAGTCTGTGAGAGACTGTATAAAAATGTGATTCATGGTTCGTTTGTATTTGAACATGTTTTTTTTATTTCGTGTATGTAGTCAAGTTGATAGGTAGCGGAAAAAGGAAATACGAGTTATATGAGAAATGTTTGTAACATATGAATAATATTTTTTTTTGCATGAATGACAGCAGGGAATCACATAGAAAAAAAGTCTAGGCCTTAAAAATGATTTAGCAAGTGGATGAGAGTAAAATAGTTTATATACGTACAGACTATGGACTACTATTTAACTATAGAGTAGACAGTATAGTCAGATCGACTGGGACTGACCCACATTGACATAAATGGAGAATTCGGGGTCATTTTACACATATTACAACCACGCGTACGCAACACGCAGCGTGTTGTTTGTTTTTTTTTTTTTTTTTTTTACAAAACTTGTAGTTTTTAAGACTTGGTTTCATACATTTTAATAATATCTTGTTATTTTACACATAGTCGGAACATTTTCAACCTTACCTTGTGATTAACAAACTCCCTTGGTTTTTCATCATACAAAGTATGACATATAAACACAGAGAGAGAGACAGCCTACGCTGTAGAGTGTTGAATTTTGTATGGCAAAATTAATGTAGAGAGTCCTCCTGTTAAAAATTGTGTACTCGTTTTAAAGTTTTAATGTTTAAACTACCTCCAATTTTCCAATTTTGTGTGTACACATACACACATTTAGTGGACAGGACAAGAAGAAAATAAATAATTAGAGAGTGGGATTACATTGCAATTCTAGAATTTTTTGGTTAAAAATTACTACAAAAATGCTTGTAGTCCTACGCTATTATTATAAAGATAATTTAACTTGGTTAGACAAAAACCATGCAATTTTTTTTTAAGAAAAAAAAGGATGTGAAAGCACCTGCCAAATAGGTAAAATTGTGGGCTAGGTACAACTATACATGTGTCTGGGTCTATCTGTACAGAAAACAATGTAAAATTTATCTTTTAATATTTGCCTGTGTCTACCTGTGAGAGTACAGACTGTGTAGAAAAGGTCAATAATGTTTTGACAACTTGTATCTCTATATTATATGGCAAGTATCTTTCTTTAGTAATTATGGCATTTAACACAACAAAATCGTTTTTCTTAACAACCAATTTTCTCTCCCGTGTCTGTGTCTACAACTTAAAAAAGAATTTAAACAAGTGGTCATGTTTTTTATGTCTAATTTAGTATTTAACTTTTATTATTATTATTGACGGAGATATTATTTTTTGTGTATAATTTACAATTACAAAAATAATTAAATACAGATTATCTACAAAATCTTGAAAAATGAGAAGGAACGACAAGAGATTGTTTTATTGTACGTAATTTTTGACATATTTTTTGAATTTAGGAGATTTTATATTCAGAAAATTTGAAAAGAAATTTAACTATAATTAAAAGATATGCAAAAAAATATGAATAAAATGTCTCGAGTCCTTATGTATATTTTTTGTTTCAAATAAGTTTTATTACAAATCTTAAAATATAGATTTTACTTTCTTGTTAAAATTGATTGATGTGAATGGTATAAGTCATGTAATGAAATTTCGTACCATTTGATTATCATTGACATGAATATATTTTTCATGTACTTAGGTATTATGTATTTTTTTAAAAAAAGTTAGAATGTGGAAGGAGAATAAAAATGTCTATTGAAACCTACAGAGTACACAAAAAAGTATAATGATAAGAGGATTTGACAGCAGGGCGTCTCATCCTCAACATTTGTGTATAAAGTTTGACAATTCATATAATAATATGTCTCAATATGCACAAGTTTATTAGTTGTTGTACACATTTCTATTTATTTATTAGCTCTATTCATTAGCACATGCCGTAGGAGAGAGAGAGAAAAAGAGAATCTTAGAATAATAAATTATAATACATGTGTACTATTGACTAAGATATTGGGAATGTACACGCAAAAAAGCCCTTGGTGAATGAAAATTATCAATGGAGGACAGTAATGGGTTCATCATAATCTTCCCCATGATTACTTTATATGTACTCTGTACTTTGATGGTACTAGAGGGGTTTGGCTCATTTTATTATTTATATTTCATTGGTAGTCATCCTTAAACACTCAATGAAGCTTGAGAGACAGACAGAGAGAGAGAGAGACTTGAGTGAGTAACAGAATTAAAATTAGAAAATGAAAATACACAAGATAGCAAAATCTCAATCTAATCATAGAGACACAATCAATTTAAAAAGATGAGAGAGGAACGGTAGAGTCCATGTCGACAACTCTTTAAAAAATTTAGTACAATAGAAATATGACAGCTGACACTAAATGAAATTTGCAATGTTGAGAAAAATTTGCAATAGAATCATTATTATTAAAAATTCTTTTTTTTCTTCTTTTCATATCAACTCTATCTACAATCTCTTTAGTCTTAAGGCTCTTTAGCAGATGAAGAAGATTGCAATTTTACACGCATTTTTTGGCCATCCCTTCAGGTTAAATACACTGACTGAGCAATATAAAACAGAAATGGAGAAGGAGCTGGGCTCATACAGATACAATGTAAACAAATATGTATGTAATATGTAGTCTCATTTAAAATATATACAAGAGACTACATCTAGCCTTAATATTATGTAGAAGAAAAAGATGAGATTTTTGTATAATACTTGGTTGTTCTCTTGTGTTTTGTAAAGTTTTAAATGAAAAGGGAAAAAAGGGAGAGATGGACAACAAAATGAAAGTTAGATGATGATCAAATGTGAGAAAATGAAAACTTAAAAGGGACAAAAGCAGGACATATTTTTTAATCCTCAAGAGTCTCAGGCCGGTTAACTTGTAACGAGTTGATAATTCCTATTTTTTTTAATATGTTACACCGTCTCAAGTACTCAACATTCTTTGAAGCTCGTTGCCTCGTTGGAATCCCAGTACATAGAGATATGAATATTGTACACAATATTTGTACTAATGTGTAGTGTACAAGTTGATAGAGTCAAGTTGCGGGCGTGTTTAGAGCAATTAGCATAATTCACATGACTGTATAGTGTTAAATCTATTGATGTGTGATTACTTAGGTGCGTGGCTAGAGTATTATCTCAAGTAGTCTCTTTTTTACATGACTGTTCTCTCTCTGTGTGTAGCAGAAAACTTTCAAAAAATTGTTCCTTCTTGAGTCTTGTACTGCACCTCCTTATAATAATATTATTATTGTTGTAGTCTTTGTTGATTATTGTACTACGCATTGTTTTCTCCTCAAGGCAAAAATCTTTGTCTTTAAGCTTCTTCGATTTCCCTTTCTTTCTCTCTCTCTCTCTCTCTCTCTCTTTAGCTTACTTGTAATGATATTTCAGTTTTTAAGATTTTAAAGATATCATTTCTCTAATCACTATTATCACTTTTTTCATCAAAAAAATGGAATTTATGGGGAGGTGACCTTCTCAACGGATATGGCCAGTCCATTTTTTTTATTGTCCATAGTGTACTGACATAAAGTGTATAAACAATTGTAAAAGATGAATGACAAAAGATAATTAAATTAATTAATTTGTACAATAATTTATGTACTTATTAATTATTCTCTGTTGAAAAAAAATGGTGGGTGTAAAATATGAAAGAAATTTTTTTTTCAAAATAAATAATTATTTTCTTTTCTTTTCATAAAATTCATTTCATATGTACACACTGTGTAAGTACAGAGTAGACATGAGACGAGAGAAAGGGGAGATATTGTTTAAATAATTTTCTTTGTAGTACTAAAATTTTAGAATTAATCTGTCTTGACATACTTAACAATGATGGAGAGTTTGAACTTGCACATGGCAGTAGAATTTTAGACGGGAATTATTACGACAGAATGCTTGACATTATTTATGCCAACGCAAGTCTTGTTACAAGAGAGAGAGAGAGATTCAATGGACATGCGAATGTTCTTAATTTTCTTTTTAAATAAATATCCCTTGTTTTCTTCATCCTCCATCCGCCATGCCATAGGTATACGCATTTTGACTCTGCAAGACAAAAACTTGCTAATTTCATCAACATATGTACACAATGCGAAAATTAAATTACATTTAGCAATTATTTATATTTCTCTGTGCCTTCCTTCGTGAAAGAAAAATAATGTTAGTGTGCTCTCAAAGGTCAGCTGGCTCTATGTGTACAATTTCCCTTTTATTTTTATGTCTAGCTCATTTCTTTTTTGTCTTGTTCTGACTAGAGCACAAGACTCAAAAAGAATGGACGGGGGTTAGAGAGAATAATTATTAAAAGTATAAAGCGAAAGTCAAGAGTCCCGTTTTTAATCCGTACATTAGACATTAGATAAAATAATTTTTTATAACTTTTTTGCCTTAACTAACTTGTTATTCTTGATATTAAATTAAATTGTTTTTAATTTGAATTTTTTTTTGTTATTACAGAATATACTGGAAAATTTTAATCCTTCATCACGTCAGATGATCTCTACGGGGAAGGCCTACCTAAAGTCTCTACATGGTGAGTTCCCATACATAATGGACACGTACATGTACAAGTATCTGTATTTGTAATTAAGTTTAATTGTTGACGTATCACTAATCAACTTGAAATTTGTCTGTAGAGCTCAGTCTCATAATAAAAAAAGGTAGTAATCAATTTTCTAATGTATGTAATTGAAATGCAATTTATGTAGGTCAACTTTATGCTTTACCTCCATGTGTCTTACAGACAGAGAGAGAGATCAGCTCATTGAAGATAATTACGAAGAGGGATAAAGGATATTGATCCTTATATATAATGTAAATTAATCATTTTAAGTTTTAACTAAGCAATGAAATCAATAGACATGAAGAAGAAGAAAAAAAACAGTTTAGTGGGTGCACAATAAAGACAATGAGACATTAAAGGAAAAGAGAGAGAGAGAGAGAGAGGAAGAGTCATAAAGATTAAAATAACAAGAAGAGAGATGGAGGATGAAATCTAAGCTGCCAAAAAGTTAAACATTAAAGAATTAAACAAGGAAGACTTGTGAAGTCAAAATGCTTTTAGTAAAATTGGAACGTCACTTTAGTTGGAGAGAGACAGGGAAATGGTTTTTAATTTCCATTTAACTTCAACTTTATCTTTACCCTCCAACAGTTGCCTTAAAAGGTATATTATATTATATTTGGTACATGTACATATATAACTAAAGTGTACAATCAAATACAAAAGATGAAACCTCCTCACGAAAACTAAGAAAAAAGCAAGTCAGGCAAAAGTACAAAGTCCCCATATCTCTTTGACTTTTACACGGCTCATTAAATTCCCTTGTTCACCAGACCTGATTACCCTCCCTCGTAATTATCATGTAATGAAAATTAATCCTGACTAGTTTTTGAACTACATAGGTACTACAATTTTAACAATTTGTACATATTTAAATTGAAAAACTTTTGTTTCTTGTTCAGTTCAGTTTTTGGAATATTTTTTATTATCAAATTTACATTTTGGAGACAAATCTCGTGTCAAATTATTATGTCATCTGTCGACTCTTCCTGTCATGTTTATTAAATATTGGAATATATTTATTTATCTGTACTACAATTATTCTTGTATGACAGTCATCAAAATTTAGTAGCCTATCTTCTATACAGAATTTTATGTAAGAATATCATATTTGTGTATATTTATAGACTAATAGCAATTATAAAAAAATTGAAATTAAATAGTTAATTGAAAACGTATGACAATAGTTTAAATTAATTCAGATTTTCTTAACTTGACTCTCTATCCTGAATATTATTAACCTTGTAAAAGTTCAAGTCAATAAAAAAAAGAATATTTTTTTTACATTGTCTTACTCATTAGTAAAATAACAATATTATATTCTGATTGATTATTAGTATTATATTATTTTTTTTACAACTTGTAAGAAAAAAAAAGTTGGGAAGAGATGAAACAAATTTATTTGATGAAGAAGAAGAAAACTTGCTCAAAAAAGTTGCAAAGAGAGAGAAAATCGTGGCTTGAAGAGTTTTGGACTAGTTTCTTTAGCATACAATAATCTAGATCTTGCTTTCCGTTTTCATTTTCTTCATGCATTTTATTTGACATTGAGAGCAAGTGCAAAAATGAGAGAGAGAATAAAAAAAACCGGCACTCGGCACAAGCTTGAGTTCAAGTGTAAAAAGGAAACAAGAAAAAAAAATCATATATATATATAATATTAGAGCAGTTTGTGAATTTTAATGAATAGAAGGTGAGTGTGTATGATGATACCACGGACGGTTTGGTTGATCGATGACAGCAGGTGATTTTTATTAGATTGTTTAGGTGTAAACGAGTAGAAACGCAATGTCAAAAAAGTCTTCTTCATCATCATCCCTCTCCTTCTTCCTCTCCCTCTCTCTCTAGTCTAGTCTAGACTAGAGAATACAGAGAAATTTTTTTTTCTTGTAAATTGTAGTTACCTACATGTGGTATAATCAAGTATGGTAAACATTTATTTGAACATGCTACAACATACTCTCTGTTCTGTGGTGAGTAATATGGATCAAAAACATATAGCCACACTATCTGTACAGTGTGAATTGCTACAATTTTTGCCAAGCCTTTATTTTTACTTGTTCACTCTCTACAAACATAACAACAAGTGTGTAAGAAGATGAAGGTGAAAACCTGAATCATGAAAAGGAATGAATAATATTTATCTTATTGTTGTGATTATTTTTTTTGTGTATTTTATATATATTGAATGCCAGATGTTTTTTTTGTGTGTGTGATTATCAGTAGATTGTTACCTTTTACCTTTTTCTTTCATTTTTACAATGGTCAGTGGATTTTGTTGATGATTTGACACCTGTGATTTGTACAATTTTATTTAGTACGGGAAAAATTATAATATTATTGTATTCTTCTGATGAAGATGATGTCTCAAATAATAATAAATAAAAAACATGAAAAATGTTGGCAAAAACAGTGGAAAATGCAGTCACTGTACGGTTCTACTAAAGTGTGTGTACTAGTACAATGTACAATGTATTTATGAGATTATTGTACACTCCTCACGTCTCAACATCCCTCATTCGTCAATGATGACAGATTACATGGAGGGTTTATAATTAGAATTGAGGGCGCGGCTCCTTTTCTCTGTGTGATGATAACAATAACAAAAAAATCTATTTTGTATTCCGTAAGTTACGTGCTATAGAAAATTTATTGATTGGAGATTTAGAGAATATCATCTTGGAGAAAAAAAACTTTGAGACATTTTTTTAAAAGTCTCAAGACAATTTATTTTAAAAACCTAGTTAAATTTTTTTTTTGGAGACTCCCAACTCTTCTCATTTCCAACCATGGTAGAAAACCACCCGGGTGGCTATCAATTGTAAATCATTTGAGGAACTTTAATTTAAATTGGCATGATATCATCATCTGTCAAGACTTTTTAGAAATATATTTAATCTTGTTAAGTTTAATCATTTGTAATAATTTTTATACAGATCTATATATATATTAAATATGTTTTTGCAAGGTGGATCTACAAGTAAATTGTTTTTGAAGTGTTTTTTTATAACAAGTTTTGTTGCGCAAATAAAAAAAAGTGAGATTTTTTTACAAGTGAATCAAATATAAAAAGGGATAGAGGGATAAATATAATATTTATAAAATAGGTTCCATTTCAACTTGATGGACATTTCTATGACTGTCCATATGATTTTATTTTTGTGTCATTCTCCAACTCGACGCCTCTCTCTCTCTGTACGCTGAACAAGACTTGGCAGAGATTGTAGAATGTACAAAGTTGGGTAAAAACTGGCAAGAAAAAAGAGGGGTTGGAATAGCCAAGGAGTGTACAGATAGACTGTAGAGGTGGAGAAAATGCAGAGATTTTGGGGGACAGTTACGTGATATGAGGGAGAAAGAGAAAAAAAAGACATTTACTCTAAATTGAGCTGCCAGGCGTCAGGGAAAACATCCATAGAATTTGATGGAAAACTTGGGAAAATGTGAAATAAAAGTGAGGTAAAGTTTACCCTCAGGGTGTCCCTCTCTATCTGTACAGTTTACTTCTTCAAAAATAGTGGTCCAATGGGGAGAGAGGTGAGTGAGAGGAGAAAAGATAAAAAGAAAAGATGCTGGATCTGTCTATATCTCTGTAGTAAGAGTTAGGTAGATTATTTTATTATGTAAGTTCAACAAGATTCAAGGTAGAGTTTTTTTTCAAAAACTTGGTTCTTTTTTCTTCAATTCTATTTTAGAAAAAAGGATAAAGGGGAATCTCTGGACAGTCTTCAAGTTTTAGAAAAGAAAAATTTTCGTATAGATACGTATACAGATATACACATGAAAATCTCTCTCTAGTTTTTATACTTTGTACACTTTTTTTTTGGCTGCGGTCGAATATTCTATAAGGCATAGGAATGGCACTCTGGTATTAGTATCAGTTGGAATTTCTTGGTACACGGAATATTTTTACAGCTTTGGCAAACCTTAAGGCATGTAGACTAGAGAGAGGCAAGCAGAGTAGAAGAGTGTGATTCTACGTTTTTCTTCCCCTTCTTGTGGGTTCCCGGAAGTTCTTTTTTTCCCTTTGAAACTTATACTTTGTGTCAATAGTACAGAATAGACCCCCCCCCCCTCCTTCCCCCAAAAAACTTGAGAGTCTGGAGAGACAAGAGTCAGCTTTTGTAGAAAATGTACGGGGAAAGTTCTTAGCCAAGGAGAGAGAGAGAGGGTCCAAGGAATAAAATCTCAAAATATTCTGCCATTGTCTTTAGAGCTATTTCTGATACATATCTGTAGTCCTCTCGCTCTCTATTTGTTCTTTTCCTCATGTATGTTTGAGTCTTGAAAACTACACATGTACCTTCCATGATTTTCCCTTTAAATGGAGAATGTAGAGGAAACTTGATTTAGGGGAAGAAAATTCAACTTAACTTTCACGGGGAGAATGTTGAAACATTTTTAATGTAATATACTTACTTGTTAGAGTAAGAATGAGGAAAGAGGGAGGAAAAAGGATGTGTTGAGTTTGGAATGGAGGGTAATTGATGGAAAGAATTGTACAATTTGTCTTTTCTTTGTCCTTGTGTTTCATTTTAATAATTTATTGAATAATAATGTCAACCCTTTTTTATTTTCTTTTTAGGAGCCTCAGCAGCATCTTCTTTGTACCTTGACACATTGGTGCGTTTGTCAAGACAAGCCCAAGCTAGTACATTACAAAATTCTGGTGATATTGGTAAGTTTTTTTTTATTCTTTTTATTTTTTAAATGTGTCTTGTCTTTTCCCATTTCTTTTGAGTTTGACATTTAAAAAATTAATTAAAATATCAGATTTTACTTTTGACTGGAAAGGAAATGTCGTTTACATGATTTTTGCATAAAAAATGATGTTATTTATTTAACTAATTGACATGGTCAATTTGACAGGACAGCATAAATTGTGCAGGTTTAGTTTATTTATTTAATTTTGACAAATTTCAAATCATTTGACTAGAATCTTTGTATATGGTCATGAAGGAAATGTAAATCATTAATTGTTCCTTTAAGAGACTTTCGTGTAAAATGTTTTTTTTCTCCTACACATAAAATAAAAAAACAGTTGAATATCATAAACAATTTAACATTCACATTCTAAAATGATTATTTGACATGCAAACATATAATTTGTAGGGTTTCAACAAATTTTTTAATCATTAATGACAATCTTGACAACACAAATATTGTAGTAGACCTCACTCCTGTCCAAGTAAATTTTAGATGAACATTAATAATAAAGTTAATTTTCTCTTGTTTTTTTATGCCCATTAATTTATTTTTAATCTTAAAAACTTAACTTAAATTACAACACACACACACACATGGTACGTATCTGTAATTATTCCATTTGTGTCCATCACTATCAGCCAATTTTTTACGTTTTCCTTTATTTGAAATTAACTTTCCACACACAAAGAATTCCTTTCTTGTGATGTGAATCAACAAAAAGAAATGGTCTTTTTACAGATAGATAATAGACAAGATGAAAAAAGATTAAGAGGAATTTTTTTTATTGGGTAAAACAAGAGCTCAGTAGATAATCTTTTGAACGATTGATTGCCTGACAATGAAAGAAAGAGAAATATTTGTAACAATTTTTGTATTCCGGACCCCTTTTACACAATAAAAAGATAAAGACAAGAGAAAAAAAACAAAACGCCTGTCCATTTACTTTTATCTAGACTCTCGATTTTTTGTCGGTTCTCCTTCCATTTTTTTGTATTGGTGGAAGAAGAAAAGGAAGATGGAGAAAAAAAGAGTCAGAAAATCTGCCAATAGAAATGTCATTGTTAATGTGGAGGTAGGTGGGTAGTTAATAATTACAGTTGTTTTGAATGGGGCACATGGATGAGCAAAAAAGGACATGTATTTGTAGTCAACAAGAAAAACAACAACAATTGCTCACAATTCATCAACCCATACAATTACAATTGAACATGTGTATCAACATCAAGCCTTTTTTTGCTTCTTTTTTGTCCATGTCTTTTTTTGTCAAGTTGTATCGCTACAATGAAATACTAATGCAAGTCTGTTATTTTAAATTCTTTGTACTCGTTTTCTACTAAATTTTTATTTTCTCATTTACTATTTAAATAGGTCTCTATGTCCTCTAGCATTTATTTTGATTGTGTTTCTTTGATGTTTTTATATGATTTTTTTGTATTTGTCATTTACATGTGTTTTTTTGTTTAAACTATTTAATTTTTTTTTTGTGGAGATGAGTAGGTAGACAATTTAATTTAAACACAGAATAATTTAACTATAGATAATTTTGTTGATTTAAAATATTTTATACATAGCATACAATGTACATTAAAAGTTTAGTATAATTAAACCAATTAAAAGAAAAAAAAATATTTTGGAAAAGGAATCCACATAGAATAACATTAGAAGTGACATTAATACTTTTGAATTTTTGATTTGAAAGAAGAAAGTAAAGTCAAAGTTGTGGTTCACCATTCTACCCTTTAAGAATTCAATTTTGGCCAAGTTTTCACTTAAGGGATTCAAATTTTGATTAGTCTTTGGTTTATTTGTTTGTCATTTGTTTTTATATCTTTGTGTACACCGCTCTAGACATTGCATGCACTCTGGGAAATGTGGTGACAAAAGTGTTCACAACTACAGAGTGACAAAATTCTGTAACCCAATTTTCCCGTTTGCAGCACCAACGTTTTAGCAGGCGATACCCGAATTGGTGATAACATTTGTTACCAAAACCGGTTATAAATAGACGCATGCACTGATACACCTGAGATGGGAACATGTAAAGCTAAAGCCCCATTTGCACCCAAAAATGTGAATTGGTAGTGTGGTGTAGAGAGCTTGACCGGACGCGTATTTCCAAACCCCAACCGATTTCGGGGATGGGTTTATTTTTCCCTATTTTTCTTGGGTTTCAAAACATAAATG
>JAQIVZ010003017.1:0-16467 GCA_034700945.1 Arrhopalites spinosus | reverse complement strand
AAAATTTCTCACAATTTCATACAAAAAGTGTCTTGGATACAAAGCAAAAAAGTGCCAATGAAGGGGGTCACGCGTTTCACCTTTTGGACCCTTAAAATGACACGTATGGTCACAAACTCGAGTAGAGGCCCTCGGAGAGATTCCAAGGATTGATTTGAGCCCTCATACATGAAAATCGGTTCAGTAGAATGGTCACAATCTCTGACCAAAAACTCCATTTTTTACTCACAAATCCATACACTCATTTTAACTACCCTGTCCTTAAATCAACAATTGAATTAATTTGTAAAATATTTGTACTGTTTTTCTAAAGTCTTCAATTTGATCTGCAGACAGACGTCCTTTATGATTTCGAATGGCAAGTTGATTTTGTGCTTTAGTCTTAGGACAGGAGGCCTTGACATGTAAAATTCCTTCACTATTGACCTCCATCATGACCTCAATCCGCTCTCCCTTTCGACAATTTTCGGGCAAGTCAGTTAAAATGAATTGTCCCAATAAATTATTTTGAGCAGCTAATGGATTCTCTCCCTCATAAATATTAATTGAAACTTCCTTCTGGTTTTCTTTTATTGTGCCATAAGTACTACACAAAGAAATAGAAAAAAAAATTAATTTAAAATTAAATTGTGCTTAAATAAATTAAATCATCTTACCTAGTTTTACTACAAGGAATATTTGTATTTCTTGGAATAATAACAGAAAATTTCATTTCATCATTCTTGAAAATTTCAACACCCAAAGAAAGAGGAGTGACGTCAGAGTATGAAATGGCTAATTCTTTTTTACTCTTCTCCATATTTTTATCCTCTCCAGTACTTTCAAACATGGCGATGTAAGCAGCCAGTGATGCTCCAGTGGCAACGGCGGCATCCATGTTCATAGATTTTTTAAGTGTAGAAATGGGAACATCAAAATAATTGGCAAGTCTCTCTTGTATATTTTTAATACGGGAAGAACCACCACAAAGAACAATGTCATCAATTTGACTCTTATCAATTTTAGCATCAATTAAAACTTGATGAACAATTTGAATACATTTTTCAAAATGTTTGGCATTTAGAGATTCAAAAAGAGTTCTTGTAATAGTAAAATTAAAATCCAATTGATTATAAATGGCTGCCAGTTCAATTGTAGCTTTTTGAGATGTTGATAAAATTCTTTTACTTTTTTCACATTCATTTCGAATTCTTCGTAGTCTTTTCCCTGCATTAAATTTCTCATGAGGATCCTCTGAATTTTGACCATGAGCTAAATCAATTCCATATAATTTTTCAAATTCTTCGATACAATAACGAACCAATTCATTATCAAAGTCTTCTCCTCCTTTAAAAAATTGTGACAAGAATAAATAAATAATTATTTACATTTTGATTTATTTTAGAATTGTACCCAAATGTGTATCCCCTCCAACTCCTCTGATTTTGATGTGTCCCTTTTCAGTGGTCAATAGAGAAACATCAAACGTACCTCCACCAAGGTCAAAAATAAGAATGTGCTTTTTTTCAGTGTACAATTTTTGTTCATAACTATAAGTAATGGCGGCTGCTGTAGGTTCATTAATTATTTTGAGTACGTTAAGTCCAGCAATGGTCCCTGAGTCTTTGGTGGCTTGTCTTTGACCATCATTGAAATAAGCAGGGACGGTGATGACGGCATTCTCCACTTTACATTTTAAATGGATTTCAGCTTGTTCTACCAAATATTTTAATAATTTGGCAGATATTTGTTCGGGAAAATATTCTTTCGATTTTATTTTTATTTTTGGCACATTACTCTCACTTCCTCGAATGACTTGAAAAGGCCATAATTCTCTGTCTGATTGGACTAGCGGGTCACTGAATTTACGACCAATTAATCTTTTTGCATCAAAAACAGTTTGAGCTGGATTTTGAAATGCTTGATTTTTAGCCTCTTGACCAATTAAAATGGTGTCATCGTCAAAAGCCACGTAGCTGGGGGTTGTAAATTCTCCTACTTCGTTGGGAATTATTTCAACTTTACCATTTTTGTACACACCCACACAACAGTAAGTTGTTCCGAGGTCAATGCCAATGGCTGGATTTTGTATTGTGGAATTTTGGTCATCTCCATACTTTTGAAATTGACTGTCTAACTCTAATGTTGATATTAACCGTGCTTTTAAACTGAGAGTCAGTTTGGATTTCAAAACTTTTTCAAGAATTGACAAAACTTTGCCAATTGACTTTCGATGAATTGAATCCATTTCTTGTTTATTTAATTGTCCAGAATTTTTTAGTTGAGTTTCAATCTCATCTTTGTATGATTTTTTGGCCATTTCTACCAATCGATCCATCTCTTTGGCTTCTTCAACTGCTTTCTACAAAGAAAAAACTGATTGAAATTCAAACAATTAAAAAAATATATACATAAATTTTAATAAAATTTTAACTATTCTAACCAGGGACAAATCAACATTTGAAATTCGGTTCATTTTTAAATTGAGATAAATAATTTTAAATGTTTATATTTTAACTTGTTACAGTCACACTTGAATTGAAACTGAAAATAATCAGAAATGAACTTTTTTTTCTAGATAAATGAAATGAATGAGCGGATGGAAGGAAAATTCATAGGAATTTTCACAAGTTAATTTTAATTACAGATAAGAATTATCTTGATTAATTTTCATTCACCTTTGTAATTCCATAGTTTTCACTGTCACATTTGATAACGTCGAGAAGGAGATTATATAGAGTCACAGAACAAAGGCAGAAAAGTGTAATTTTAATTTAAACAAGATTTTGGTTACAATCAAGTGCATCAAGTCCAGTTTTTTAACTTAAATTACAGGAAATTGTGAATAATTTGTAGTGATTAAAATAATTATATACTACACTTAAAAAATGGAGCGTCATCGAAGGAGTGCATTTAATGTGGTAATTAGATTGTACAAACAAAAAATTAATCGAAAAAGACAATTAAAACATCATAAACCATTTTTTAAAGGAGGAAGAATTAGGAGAGACATGGCAGTTGGCAAAAGAAATTTACAATTCGGAAATGGAAGAGAGAATGCAATTACAAGGAAATGAACCAATGTCAAAAGATGAATTGGAAGAATTACATAAAAAAGTGGTGGCTGTCACTATGCAAGAATGTCAAAAAAATCATTCTTTGGGTTTTGATCAAAAGAGAAAACTTCGCTCAGCTTTGGAATTTCAATTAGAGAAATTTGTAGAACAAAATAATATGAAAGCGGTCAAAACTCCAGCAATTGGAATTGATTTAGGAACTACGTAAGTCAAAATGTCATTTTGAGATGAATTTTAATAATTATATTTTTTTAAAAAAATATTTAAATCAAATTTAAAGATATTGCTGCGTTGGAGTTTATCAGGATGGAAAGGTCAAGATGGTGACCAATGAGATTGGTAGAACCACAACTCCAAGTTATTGTGCCTTTGATGGTAAGATTAAATTTTTTGAAAAAAAAAAAATTTGCAAAATATTTTTAAAATCATTTAATTATTCCGTACAGGTGAACACTATTTCACAGGCCAACCAGCCAAAGATCAAGCGCATATAAATCCAGAAAATACAAGTAAAATATTTATAATGATTATTTTAATTGTAGTTGACATTAATTAAAATTATTTTATAGTTTTTGACGCAAAGCGGCTCATAGGAAGAAAGTTTAATGATCGAGTAGTCCAAAAAGATATAAAACTTTGGCCCTTTGAAGTAGTGAGAGAAAAAGATATTCCCAAAATTCGTATTGATGACGAGACTTATTATCCTGAAGAAATTTCTGCCAATATTTTAACTAAATTGAAGCAAGAAGCACAAGATTTTTTAGGTGGAGTTGAGGTCACTAAAGCTGTAATCACTGTTCCAGGTAAAATATTTATGCTTCACAGATGAAAATATTTTAAAAATAAATCTAAAATACTATACAATTTCAGCCTATTTTAACAATGCTCAACGGCAAGCAACAAAAGATGCAGGAGCCATTGCAGGACTTGAGGTCTTAAAAATTGTTTTAATCTTCCACTAAAATTTTACAAAATTAATTTTACAGGTACTGCGTATACTTAATGAGCCTTCTGCAGCGGCCATTACGTAAAAAAAGCATAAAATTTCCTGTAAAATGTAAACTCCAAAATATTCATCTCCTAATTAATTTTCAGGTACAGTCTTCATCGAATAGACAAAAGAAAAAGGAACGTTCTTATATTTGACCTTGGTGGAGGTACGTTTGATGTATCTGTATTGTCAATTGAAGATGGAAACATACAGATCAAAGCAGTAGGGGGAGATACACATTTGGGTAAATATTTGACTTAAAAAATAAAGATGGCAAGAGTTTTTTATTATTTGATTGATTACAGGAGGAGAAGATTTTGACAATGAGATGGTAGAATATTGTATCAATGAATTTAAAAAATCTCATGACATTGATCTAGCCCAAGGAAAAGACTCGGAGGATTTTGAAACAAAATTTAAAGCTTGTAAAAGATTAAGAAGAATTAGGAATGAATGTGAGAGACAAAAATGTAGTCTATCATTCGCTCAAAGAGCCACTGTAGCCATGGATTCTATTTATGGTCCTCATGATCTTAAAATAATTTTTACACGAAAAAAATTTGAAGAACTTATTGAAGATAAATTAAGTTTATGTATTGAAAAAGTAGATGAAGTATTAGAAGATGGTGGTCTCACTAAAGATCAAATTGAGGATGTTGTTTTAGTTGGAGGTTCAAGTCGAATCCCAAAAATTCAACAACTTTTGAGTGAATATTTTGATGGTAAAACTTTATTCAAATCTATACATCCGGATGAAGCCATTGCTCATGGTGCAGCAACGGTGGCAGCCATTTTGAATGGTTGTGATGACAATAATACGAAAGAGTCTGTGGTTCTCTCTGAGGTCCTCTCTTTTTCCCTTGGTGTCCAAATAAGAGATGGAGATTTTTCTGTTATTATACCAAAAAATACTGCCATACCCTTTGAGACTAAGCGAAGGTGTGATTAAATTTTTTTATTTTGTAAATTTTTTTTATAAATATAACTTTATTTAGATACGTTACGCGATATGATGATCAGATTGTAATGAAGTTTCCTATTTATGAGGTACTGTCAATTTTTTTTTTGTAGAAAATCATATAACAGTAACGGAGAAATTTTATTTTAATTAGGGAGAAGAGAAATTAGCAAAGAATAATCATTTATTGGGCGAATTAGAACTCAAAAATATTCCTCCATCAGCTGCAGGAGAAGAAGCTTGTGACGTCATAATGAAAATTGATGCTGAAGGAATTTTGACGGTGAAAGCTGTCAATGTAAAGAATAGTGACATTACGAGAGACATTCAAATTTCACTGGACACTGGACGTCTTACTCAAGATGATATTTACAATCTTCAATTTCGGGTTATTTTATTTTATTTAAATTCTCATGATTTTTTTTATTTAATCTCATTCATTTTATCTTTCATCATAGGGAAGGGACAAGGTTTTTCACGTGTAACTTGATTATAATTTGAAGAACAAGAAGATGGACATAATTTATGAAGCACACCTGTACATAACTCATATCAAGACATGAAGACATCAAGTCTTCATCTTCATAAATAAATCATTAGGAGACATGTTAAATAATTTAAGCGCACAAAAATATTTTCATTGTAAATTTTCCTCTTTGAAAAAGTTCCCAAAAATTTATCGAAAATATTGAAAGAAAGATGAATAGTTTTTATGAATTTGGTCCGAGGGGGAAGGAAAGTGACAAGAAACGTATAATAGAAACGACATAAAAGGATTTGATAATTGATTTGTAATAAAGTGACACGGTGGGTGATTAACCTTAATTAATAAAGTTTCTATCTAATAAAAAAAACCTCATAGATTAGAATGGTTACAAAACTGTGGTTTAATTATAAATTATTTCCACAAAACTTGCCATAATTGACTTACTCTTCACCCCTGTCTCTCTTTTGCTGTATGAGTAGAAACAAGTCTAGTTAAGTTGCGGGTTCGGGTGCGGGTAGAGAACTGACGACCTCAAAAGTAGGGCAAAATATGTATCTTCATGTTAAAAGTAGAGTACAAAGTGTATGATGAGTACGAAATTCATTAAATTTTGTTAAATTGTCTGGAATCAAATCACGCAGGTGATGAGAGAGACAGAATAAAAAATTTTCCTGGCTTTCAGCTAAATTATATTTTGCAAAAACGGCCAATTTTTTTTACTACTTCCCTAACTGAAATGGAGAAAACAAAGTTTTTTTTGCGAATCATCAACAAGAAAAGTTTTACTAAAAAAATCTTTTTTTAGTTTGACTTGATTGGTCCCAAATTATTTATAAAATGAAACTTTACAGTAGAGTAGCAACAAAGTAACTAAAGTAAAACTTATTTATAAATTTAAATATGACTGAAATATTATGACCGACAATTATTTTTAATTATTGTACAGGTAGTACATTCTGTGCAAAATATATATAAAAAAAAGTTAGACCAAAAGTAAATTTAGTATATGCACAAATAATTGTAAAAAAAAGTAGTAAACATAGACGACGTCAAGGCCAGTTTAATGGCAAGTCATTGGGTTCATCATAAAAATTACAAGTTACAACTAATTGAGTAATTTTCAACGCTCTCAAGTTGAGGAGGTCGTCAAGTAAAATTAGTGAAAATGTAGAAAAGCATTTAGAAAAAATTTGAATGGTTGTAGTTAAAAAAAACAAAGCATGCATGTTGACGACTTGAAGTGTATGCAGTTAAATTCCCAGGTGGATGAAAGAGAAGTTTAAAGAGTTGGTAGTAAAAATAAAAAGTAAGGGAGCTTCCATCTCCATTTTACCTGTACTATTCCACTTGGATGGATGGGGAAGTAGAAAAAGAGAGAGAGAGAAATAATAATAAAAGGGAAGAAAGAAAAATTCCCTAATTCCTCTGTCCATAGACGTGATATGATGTAATTCCTACCTGCCACAGTCCAGTTGGCGGAGGAATTGGGTTTTTAACTCGGCTCATTTCCGTCCTGGTAAAAAGAAGAAGAGAAGAGGAGGGGAGGGCAGGAAGAGGTTCTATATAGATAGGGAAAGAGATATAATTCAGCACAGAGTCGACTGGATGGGTTTTGGTACATGGACAAAATGAGGAGTAGTAGAAAAGAGACGGAAGGGGGGGGGGGGGTTGTGTGTATACTTGAGAGAGAGAGAGAGTTGTAAGGGAATGGAATGTATTATTATTATTATCTCGAGTATACTCAAATACATTTATATCCATGAGTGTATAGAAAGGAGAAGAGTAGGGAAGACGGGTAAGAGAATAGGAAGGCTCTCCCGATGTAAACAGAATTCCCCGGAAGAGCGTCGCATGCGCCGCCGTCTGAATTCGGCTTTTTACGGACCTTAAAGCCTCATCAGCTCCTTTTACCTTTGACATTTTCTTCCTCTCAATCTCACGGGATATTCTCTCCACTCCACTTGGTCTCTATTCTCTCACTTGGTCTCTACTTTGTGTACAAATACGCACATGTTAAGTCCAAGGAGAGGAGAGGTCTTGGAATATTCACTTTTTGGGAAACAACTCCCCACCAAAAATAATCATCACAAAAGGAGTACCCTCACTTCCCTCTCTCCCCTCTTTTACAATTATCACCAAATGTGAACTGTCAAGTGGGACAAGAAAAAAATCAGGGGAAGGGAATTCACGCCAAAAGTACGAGGGAGGCTAAAAAAAGTTGGTAGTGGTGACGTACGTTCCTCCAAAGTAGGAAAATACAATGTGACAGTGGTACTCTCATAACTAGTGAATTATTCCTTGTTTTTTTTGCCTCCATAAAAACCTTTGAGGCTTCAAAAAGAAGAAACTAACGGCAACATTGTGAGTTTTTTGTGTCAAATAAATATTCTTCAATCCTGTCAATCCCAATTCAAATTATTTGTCAACTTTCTCTTTCTGACAGTTGTCACACGTCAAGTTGTACAAATAGAGGATTTATTTATTAAAATAAATAAATTTTATTATTTTATAGCCAACTGCTAATTGAGACCAAGTGGATCATCATCAAAGTGAGCGGGAAGTTGTGTGTGGTCTTGATGTAAACAAGGCGGACAGGATAGTGAACGGAGGGACGGAGAAAAAAAATCAGGTTTGAGTAGTGGTGAGTAGATATATTTTATATGTGATCCATCTCTCTCTCTCTCTCCCTGTCCTCATTGTGTTACCTGTTGCTAAATCACTCCAAAATATTTCAACCCATATATCCAGTACAGTTGTACATGTACGCACAAAAGAGAGAGAGAGAATATGGCACTTTCTGTGTTTGTATGTACGTCTTTGACTTTCTCCTCTCCTCCTCCCCCCTCCTCCTTCCACTAATTTTCATGTGCAGAACAGAGCGCAACAGTTCATTAATTTATAATATTTACAATCCTTTTTTTTATTTTAAACAACATGCGTGGAAGACTAAATATTTAGTTTTTTTATGAATAATTACTTATATTTAAATAGACTGTTCCAAATGGGTAAAGTTAAAAAAGACAAAAACTATAATTAGATGAGGAGACAGACTGGGTTTGAAATAATAATAATCTTTCAAGGTTCATATTATGCACATCTCCCCCCTCCCCCTCCTCCTCTCCCATGTTGAGTGAAGGAAATGTGGGTAAATATTAATATCAAGTTACATTTGAATGGCTTCTAAGTCCCAAGCCACAAAACTGTTTTTCGACTTTTACTATGTCCATAATTCTGATTTATATTCTCATAAAATCTGTCTCTCTCTCTCTGACTGACATAATGACTAATGATAATAATTACAACGTGTGCTCCTTTTCTCTCTCTCTTGACAATAAAACTTTTTTTTGTATTGTATTGTGTAGTATTATTTGCTGTCATCCATCCGTACAGGGAGATAGGACAATTCCAATTGATTTTTTGTACTCTTGGAAATTTAAAAGATGTGTTAGGAAACGTAGGCATGGAAATGTCAAGAGTCTTTCCTTTTTTTAAGTTGTGCGGCCTTAGGGCGGAAACTTGGGAATTCTTCCCTTGGTAGTTGACAATGGGTCGTATTGGATCTGTAGGATCAAGGGAGGGAAAGAGACAAGAAAATGTATAAGAATATATATATATAAATGTATATATCTATGAAGGATTTGATCCACCACGCGAAAATTTTTCTGGTGAATGGTTTGCAACTCTTGTGAGTTGGCAAATGTCAAGCCTTCAACTGATAGGAATTGTAAATTGGCATGCCTCGTTTATTGGCTCCTCTCACGTCATTGTGGCTGTGGCTCTACACTTTAGAGGATTCCAATAATAATAATACCCATACCCACTCTCTCTCTCTCTCTGTCTATTTGTATGTACTTACAGTGTGTCAATATCACTTTTTTGGGTGTATTTGATACCCAGAATTATTTCCTATGAGACTAGTCTCTCACTCAGAGTAGCCAAAGTCTTCCACTTGCACTCACACACCTTGAACATTATCTGTAGTATACACAAAAAAAATATTATTTACGTGGGAATGTACTACAAACACCATTCATCGATTTTTATTTTATTCAATTAAGTATAAAGGAGCGGGGACTGGGAACACGATCCTTAGCGTCCTGTATGGAGGTGAGTTAGACATTGTTTGTGTGTGGGTTAGTGTTACTACTAATGGGATTATACACGTGAAATTATTGAAATTGTCTACACAATCCACTTACGCTTCCTAGTTCATTTTCAAACAGTCAAAATTTTACAACAAGACAAGAACAATCTTGTGGAATTTGCAAGTGGCACGTTAGGGAAATTAACCAAGTCTCTAATATACTCTCTCTCCACTGTATAAAATGTATAGCCATGTGAGGTATATCTCTAGCATCAAAATTGAGATGGTTAAAGAGAAAGAGCGTGCTCAAAACTCAAGGAAAAATATATATGGACCACTTGGGTCTTGAAAACTCTCTCTCTCTCTCTCTCTCTCGCTCACTCGCTCACTCAGTCAAATTCTTAAACGGCGGGAGGTTGGAAGGAATGACGAAAGAGAGGAATTGTGGCATGAAATGAAAATAAAGTTCAAAGTTTGGTGTAATAATGTACATTCTCAACCAATTTATCTCTACAATTCCAACCCGACGGTTCAAAAAGTTGTTTGATCCATTCAAATCCTTATTCTCTCTCTCTTACACCAAACAAATCCTTTTTTAAAAATAAATATGTTGGCTTGTTGCTCAACAATATTAATATTGTGTCAAAATAATCACCTTTGTATCTTTCATGTCTATTAACGTGAAATTTTTTTTTACAAATTCAGAAAAGGATGTAGGTCAACTACTTTAGGAATTTGAATCATTTGATCAAGTCAATGTGAACAGAATATGTAATATGCATAATGAAATCTCAATCTTTGCCAGCATAAAATTGTAAAATGCAGATGAAAAAGTCTCTCTTTTTAGAGTTTGAGAAAATTGTCAAGATTTGAGAGACAAGATTACACATTTTGCCCAACTCTTAACTTTTTTTGGCAGAGAGAGAGAGAGAGAGAGAGAGAGAAAGTGGAGTGGTGGTTAGATTTATGAAGATTGTGTGACAAAAATGAGGGTCAAGTAGACAGAAGAGGACGAAGGGGAAGATTACTTACTGAAGGAACTGCGGAGAATTTGTGCATAATAGAAGAGGAATATGGAGGAACTAAAAGTTACACATGGGATGAATAGAAACGAGAGAGTCTTGGGGAACAATCAATAAAATAGTTGGTACGAGCTATAAAGTAGAGTATAAGAGTCGTCCTAAGAATCAAGTAGACGAAAGAGTGACGTCGTTGAATTTATTCAAACACAAAAGTTTATGAATTGACTCTTTCATTCCTATTCCCTCATGTCCATAAACTGAAATGACAGTTAAAAGACAAAAGCTCCTATTACTTTCTCCTCCATCTTCTCATTTCATTTAAATACCATTTACAACGCACATGATATATTACTGGGCTTCTCTACACACATGTATTTTACCCAATAATTTAATGTGTGTACATGCATGTACAGATATACTCATTTGCTATATAAAAATGTATGGCCATAAACTTGCATGGAGACTTGGCATGACAGAATCATCAAGCTCAAAATTAGTTGATGGAAGATTTTGGTTGAGAGTAGATTTCCCTGTATTTTTCTCAACGTTTTTTTTCCCTGTCCAGGGGCTCTTGTCCTCATTTTTGGAGCTTAATGTATAGTTCAAGTTAAGTCCTTGTAAGTTCAAGAGTGAGTCAATAGGTAACTACATCATAAATTAGTAATATCTATAGAGGGCCATTAGCCCAGGGAAATGATAATGACTTTATATGCTCTACATGTGGTCTGTGGGATCGAATGGTTTTTAAATGAATCCTTTGGTTTTTGCCCCTTGATTACATTTTTCCCTTCCTTTCTCTTTTGCCTATGTGATATGTGTCTACAGTATATAAATTATTATCTGATTTTAGATTGACAAAAAAAATGATCAAGAAAAAAGGGGAGACCTGAGGTTTGATTTGAGAACTAGAACTAGAGCGGAAATTAAAACGATTGAAAAGATGAGAAAGGAGAAAGACAGATATGGAAGTGAAAGTTCTCTGAGGACTCGAGAGAAAAGAGAAGAAGAAAGTGTTGACAATGCCATACGATAATTGACAAAGGAACGTTTTACAACACACACTCTCAAAATACACATTACAACATACATATATAGAACACACACAAGGAAATAAAAACTGAGAAGAAGAAGAAGAAGAAAAAAAACTTGAAGGATGCTGATCAAAGAGTATAGAATACCTCTTCCACTCTCCGTGGAAGAGTACAGGATAGCTCAACTTTATATGATTGCCGTAAGAATTTATGACCAACAAAAGAATTTATCCTGTCAACTAAATTATCATCAATTTATTGATTTTACTATGAACCCCATTTTCTACATTTTTTTCTCTTCTCTTTCTTTCTTTGTTCCATATAAATGTACAGAAAAAAAGTCGGGAAGAGTCGAAAGGTGCTGAAAATGGTGTTGAGATTCTCAAAAATGAACCCTATGATGATGGACCGGGTAAGATTTACAATCTTGACTTTATTAAAAGAGTTTCTAGCAATTGTCATGTAAATATTTTATTAATTTTTTTTCAAGGTGGACGAGGACAGTACACTCATAAAATTTATCATGTGGGGAGGTGAGAATTACAAAAAAATTTTTTGATGTTAAAGACTTTTGAATACGATTTTGATTGGCTTTGTTTTTTAATTAATTTAATAGTCATCTCCCAAGTTGGTTCAAAGGACTCTTGCCCAAGTCGGCTCTGACAGTGGAAGAGATGGCTTGGAATGCTTATCCGTATACAAAGACGAGATACAAATGTCCATTTGTCCAACGTTTTTCTCTCGAGATAGAAACGTACTATTGTGAGGATGCCGGGCATCAAGAGAATGTTTTCAATTTATCCGGATCAGAGCTAAGGAATCGCGTCACAGGTAATCACAATTAATCCCCCCTCCCTCCTTTGGTTTAAATTACACAAAATGGACGGGCATTAAATTGGTGGAGGAGAGATAAAAGAAAGGAAATGATTTTGTGTGCTTTTGCCCTTATAGACGTGATTGACGTAGTCAAGGACCAACTTTATGGGGCGGATTATGTGAAGGAAGAGGATCCACGACTTTTTGTGTCTCAAAAAACAAATCGGGGTCCATTGACAGAGACATGGATCAATGACTACTGGCAAGAGTGCAAGGTCAGTTGAATAATAAATGATAATCCTTACCATTACAATTTTTATTTGCCTTTGCTGCATGCTGTGGTCAATTTTATTTGGATCTTACCATTTTTATTTAATAAGCCTCATAATTTTTTATTACAGGGCAAGAAGATGCCCCTGCCAAATGGGAAAGCCATCATGTCCGCTTATAAATTGTGTAAAGTTGAATTTCATTATTGGGGGATGCAGTCCAAGATAGAGCGCTTTATTCATGATATAGGTACTTGAAATATATATTTAAAATTTTGTTAAACTTGAAATTAAATGTGTATTTAATATTTAAAATAAAAAGCACTAAGAAAAACAATGCTAAGAGCTCATCGTCAAGCATGGGCATGGCAAGATGAGTGGTTCGGCCTGACAATGGAAGATATTCGAGAGATTGAGAGACAAACTCAGGAAGCACTAAAGAGAACAATGGCGTACGATGAAGATGAAGACAATGATAATAATTTGGCAAGAGAATCTTCTGCAAGTTCTTCAGCCGGTGGAGCAGATCAAGACCAACCATCGCCAATTTCAAAAAATCAGTCAGTGTCCTCTACAAGTGAATCTCAAAGATCATCTACGAGTGGTAATTACAGTGGTGGGGGTGGTACCACAATTCGTGTTAGTGTAAGTGATATGAATGATGATAGTGGAGGAGAACGAGAGACTATTAAAATTGTTCACAAGGCTTCTTTCTCACCCCACATTCATCGTAAATTGGGCCAAAGTAGTGAGGGCCAAAGGTCAAAACAGTCCTCGAAACAAAAACTAAATTCTCCCGGCTCAACTTCCAATAAAAGTTTAGAGTTGTTGGCATCCTTGAGAATGGAAGGGCTTATGAGGCCAGAGTCTGAGTCGGGAAGTGAGGATGAATTTTATGATTGTTTTGGTAAGCCCTCAATTTTTTATTCTTCCATCCAATTCTTTTTTTTCAGTTTTTTTTGGCATATGAAAGAGAGATTACATATTTATTGCCATAGATGGGGATGATGATGATGGCGGTTTGACAAAATGGAGCTCACTGGATTTGTTACCACAAGTGAGTCGGTCTTCATCCACGGATCCAGACTCTGTCAAAAAAGGTAGAAATGTTGTAAAATGTATTGATTTGGATATTAAATTTTTTGTATTTTTTTGTTTTTGGCAGAGTACACATTTTCGCAGTCATTTCAACATAGAACGCAATTGGTGGATAGGGAGAGATCAAGAGCTTTATCAGCACGGGGATCACGAGATAGTTGTGAGAGGGATTTGAGTGTGGACTCCACATCCGTCTCCAGAGGTGGGAGTGGATGTTGTCCAACAACAGTTTTATGTCTCGTGATTCATGCTGGAACAGTACTGGATGCTGTTGTAGACCTTCCAGCCAAAAAGTCCGATGTGACCACTTTTCGTGGTGCTTTTGAGTCTGTGATAAGACAACATTATCCATCAATGCTGGGCCATGTTGTCATTAAACTTGTTCCTAGTCCATCCATTTCGTACGTTCATTTCCTTTTCTTTTATTCATTTCAATAAAATTCATGGTTTGTGTTCAACAAATATTTATTTATTTTTAATTTAATTTACAGCGCTGATGCACTGGGGATTCTGTCGAGGTAATTTATACAGACATGAACCAGAGAAATTAATTTAATTTACATTAATTATTGATGTTGACTTTTAATTTACATGATTGTCAATTACAGTTTGAGTCCATACAGTTTCGATGCATATGGGGACTCAAAGATGACAAATGATTCTGTACCAATAGGAGCAATTCCATTGCTATCAGCATCCCAGCCCGAGTATTGGGATAATGTGGCCAAAACTGTGGTGTCGGCTAATCATATTTATCAGGAATTTCTACGGTCTGAAGAAGGGAGGGGGTTTAGTGGACAAATTGTTGTAATTGGAGATTCCTTGGGATCATTACTGGCCTATGATGCCATGACAAGACATTCCCACTCAGCTCAATTTAATGAAGATGAAGTCCCCCCAAGTCCAGGTTATTAATTTTAATCATACCCATAATATTCTCAATAAAACACTCTCCAGAAATAGGACAAAAATTAATTAAAATATTTTTTTGTAGCTCACGGCGACCTCGACCACTTACAAGTTGCCCCAAATGCAGGAGGACCTGACAGACGGAGATCATCTTCATCCGTCAGTGATTCTGGAAGTGTCAAATTAGATTTTGAAGTCAGTGACTTTTTCATGTTTGGATCTCCTCTTGGAATTGTTCTGGCTCATCGTAAAATTCATTCAGAAGACAAATCAAGTACGAATTTATTTCCCTATGCAAATTTTAAATAATAAATCAAAATTATGGGATTCATTAAAATATGGGAAATTTTTTACAGTGCAATTAGCAAGACCATGTCAACAAGTGTACAATCTATTTCATCCGACTGATCCTCTAGCTACAAGATTAGAACCATTGACCTCATCCCGATTCGCAGCGGTTCCTCCTACAAATGTGGCACGCTATATAAAATACCCACTAGGAGATGGGCAACCTTATCATTTATGTGAGTCTAGCCTATTGTTTTATATATAGAAGAGAGAGATGTAATATCCTCATTTGTGGAGATTAATTAAACTGATAATTCTTTGTGATGATTTAATTAGTGGAGTGTATCCAATGCAATCAACATTTATTCTCCGAGTCTGGTGCTCCCGTTCACAGCTCCGCTTCTTGGGCACCCGGCCCGCCTCGTAGATTCTCCGATGTCAGTATTCAGAGTGGAATGTCCGGCCTTTTAGATGCTCTTCCGTTACAAGCAATAAATTCATGTATGTCTTCCTAATCTTTTCCATCATAATTAATTATTTTAAATGACCTTGAGTTAAATATTTTTTAATTCTTCATCCTCGTTTTGTAGTGACCCAAAAATGGTGGGGAAACAAACGAATGGATTATGCGTTATATTGTCCAGAGGCATTGGCAAATTTCCCCACAAATTCTCTTCCTCATCTGTTTCATGCGAGCTATTGGGAATCCACTGACGCCATTGCTTTCATCCTCCGCCAAGTAAAATATTTACAGTACATAATTCAATCCATTATGAATAAAAACAATTAAATTTAAATATTTCTTGTAGATCGGATTCCAAGATTCAACATCAACAGTGGGCCATGAAGACGCGGAAATGCGTTTATTCACTCCAAATCAACCGCGAGAAAAATGGATGAAAAAGAGGACCTCTGTTAAGTTGAAGGTACTTATTTTAAATTAATTTTTTTAATTGACAATATTTAATTGGTCAACATTTAACTAATTATTTTAATGTCTTTGTTGTAGAATGTCTCAGCAAATCATCGTGCAAATGATGTGATTGTCAAAGAAGGATCTCTACAAATTCTCAAAGCTCGATTCATGTACGGACCATTAGACATGGTGACATTGGCTGGTGAAAAAGTTGACATCTATGTCATGAAAGATCCACCAGTGGGTGAATGGGCTCAAGTTGCAAGTGAGGTCACTGACAAAACTGGCCGAGTTTCTCATATACTCCCACCAGATAAATGCTTTAGTTATGGTATTTATCCTGTCAAAATGATTGTCCGGTAATTAACAATTAAATCTCACATTCATAAAATAAACCTAATGTTAATTGGTAATGAGTCTCATTTTTTGTCTTGTAGTGGAGATCATACTTCAGCAGACTTTTATCTTGCAGTCGTCCCACCAAAGACGGAATGTGTTGTGTTCAGTATTGATGGTAGTTTTACAGCCAGCATGTCAGTCAC